>CM076581.1:343882837-344057280 GCA_034641835.2 Pinus albicaulis | reverse complement strand
GAGTGTATCATCATTCATAGGGTTTTCATCATCATGTCAAGTTACATTGGGTAATTTTACACATTGTTCATGCTTCAGTTGTGCCTTGGTAAGGTCCATTTCCCTCTCCTAGGGTTTTGGAGGTAATTTCTCTTGGATGGTCAAATCATCGGAAAAACTTGTATCCTGATGTTCACACACCTTCCCCTATCCTTAATATACCTCATTAAACACTTCCCATCACCGAGATCTCTCAAATTCCTCATTTTTCCACAAACCCTAGTTTCTTGCCACAACTTGGCAATTTTCTAGGCTAGGCCTGTGTTTTTCCCTTTTGGACCCCTTCCCCTCACTCAATCTCTGTGATTCCACTTTCCCCTGCTTCCTAACATCCCTCCCTACTTCCCAAAATTTCCCCAAGAATTTAGAAGCCCTTTATCCCCTTCATTTCGCTTCATTTCGACAAAATCCCTTGTTTCACACATCGGGATAAGTTTCACTCAAAAGATGTTTCAGAGCAATAAAAGATGCATTTTGGAAACCTGAGAGAGGTTTTTGTCCAAAACATGCCAAGGAAGAAAAACCTCTTTCAATTTTTACACAGGTATCATGGTTTTAGAGAAATATCAAAAATACCGTTGCCTCAGGAGAATTGAATGCACCTCTGAAGTGACCTTGGGAAAATCAAGTTTTCTCCTAGCATGTTTGGCTAAATGACTTACTTGATGATTCAAAGGATAACTAGACAGAAATACCTTTCCAATGAGCTATCATGAGCTCAATTTGGAGTTGAGGAAGACCTTCAAAAGTTGACTGCAACAGCGCTCTGCCTTGAGGCAGCCTCATTCTGCTCATTTTGACTAGTGTTGGGAGATTTGGTTTTTGACATGGTAAATGGAATCCAAATTGTATAATTCCACTTGTGTTGGAAAGTAGACTCCAATAGATTTCCAACGAGCTATCACACGCCTAATTTGGACACCGGGAAGGCCTCCAAAAGCTTCCTGAAAAATGCACTATGGGGCAAGAGCGACCCACTTGGGCAAGAGCGACCCACTTGGGCGTTTTTCACAGTGCAAAATATAACAAGAGCGACCCACTTGGGGAAAAGCGACCCACTTGGAAAAAAGCGACCCACTTGACTCAGAACCCAGAAAATTCATTTTTTGCGCCCAGATTCGATTCTAATCGACTCCAAAATCTTGCAAACAAGTTTTTATCATTGCTCAGTAGATTTTTAACAATGTTGTGATGTTTTTGATGTTGGGAAAGAGGCCATGTTTGGAGAAGAATGTATAAACCCTACATTCACATGAAAATTAATTCCTTAAAGGTTTTGAAAGTATATGGGCAGTTTTATGAAAAGTTTGAAAACTCTTGAATGGTAAATATGCTCATGCCCTAGCACGTTGTGTATATCATCCTCACGCCCTCAGTTATCATTTTATCATTACTATCACGCCCTTTCATGTTTTGCACAGTGTTCATGTTGGCTTATGTTTAAACTCCATCACCATATCACTGCTACCATCACCATAATATTGCCACTGTCATGGTTATTTGTGTCACTATGGTTATTGTCGTGTTGTCCCTATTCTCCAGTTCATAAACACAATCTCATGCTTTGCCCCTTTGACAAGTTTTGGCCATCATCACAAAGTTGACCACACATTTGCATTTGGTACTCATTGTCAAACTTACTTGTGATCAAAACAGTGATAGTTTTCATGCCACAACAGAGCCATCCTCATTGTAATTTTGTTTTTCTGTGATACTTGGGTACATAAAGAATATCGGTTTTGAACAAATATTAAAACTTTTTCTCACCAGATCAGTATCAAGATACATGTCATAATATCTGCCCAGCTTGTGCCGTAGACAAGAGCCTGAGTATGAGCGTAAGCCTGGACAGTTGACTCAATCGTTGAGGTCGATGGTACCGAGATGGAGCATAGCAAAGGCACCGCAGTGGTAATATACTCGCAGAAGCCACGAGCTTTGTTTCCGTCATCACGACGAGTACTACCCCACCCGGGTGGAAGGGTTCGTTGACTCTACTCAGTTAGCCGTCGTAGCACTATCTCCACATGGCGTGGAAGGGGTCTCGCCTTCTTCATCAGCGTAGGTACATTCGTCAGACACATAGAGACAAAGACATGCTTCGCCACAATATTATTATTGGGCGTACATGCATGTCTGGGCAGCGTATATCGGAAGATCAAGAGGAGGTTGAGCGAAGCACTGCAGATGCGAAAAGGCCTAATCCACTTCGGATTTTGGCCGAGGCTTCATTGAATGCGTAGGACACATGATGGAGGACCTTCGCTCCGAATTTGGGCAAATTCGGAGAAAAATTTGTCATTTTCAAATTTTTGGGTCAAAAAACAGGTTTTTCAGTTAAGCGGGTCGCGCACCCATGCGCTCACTTTTTTTTGGGACACTTGTTGGAGGAAATTTTTGCATTTTTGGATTTTTCATCGTTAGTTATGCATCCTCAGAAATCAACTAAGCATTTCATCAAAATCTGGATGGTCAAAGGGCTCAAAAACACTATGAAAACCACCTTGCTGCCACCTTTTGTACCAGCAGGAAGTACCTCTGGGAGAATGAGGTTTTGGAGGGTCAAATGAGCTCCAAATTCAGCAATTCCACTTGGGTTGGATAGTCAACATCCAGGGCTTTCCAACGAGCTATCATGAGCTCAATTTGGATGCCGGGAAGTACCTCAAATTCAGGCTGGAAAACGCGCGACCCACTCGGCTCAAAAGCGACCCACTTAAATTTTTTGCTGAATATTCAACTGCCAGCTCAAATTTTCGCCTAGTATGGACCAGTTTTGTTTGTGGATGGAATTTTTGGGTTTTTATGATGTAAATGTATATTGGGCATGTAACTTTGGCTTATTTTTATCTCTTCTATAAGATTCACTCTCAAAAGGGTAAAAAATCATGTAATGGATCAGTTTCCACTCTTTTAGAGGCAAGTTGTTAGCTGCCTAGATTGTAGTTCCATGATTAGAATTGGTTGAAACTGATCCCTGAAGAGGGAATTCGACCCCTAGAGGTGGGGAAAGGGGTTAGAGTGATCTATATATTGTAATTTCTGAGGCATTCTACAGGTTGGACTCTCGGGATACTTTTGATACCATTGTACATATTTTTCATATTTTGGCTAAGGAAAGATCAGGGGTTTTGCGGCACTTGTTGGGATCCTTGTGGTGTTCTGTTCTTGATGGTGTTTCTTCTTTGTTTAATGTAAGTTTCTTCATGTTTAATGTATGCCATCCTTTCATTATGCTTCTGAACTAAATTGAATGAGTGAATAAGGTTGAATCCATTGTTTACAGTGCTTGGCCTTTGAATTCAGTTAGTTCTATATGTTTTCAGTTGTTTGGAGAGGATCCAAGTTCTTCTTTGCCCTCTTCAGCTCCTCGTCGGTCTAATCTATCCATAAATCCAATTTAAAGCATCAAGATCATCACCTACCTCGCCCCAGCTTGAACTCTGCAAAGGTCTGACCTTATCCCCGTACCCAAAATTTGTTTTCCCATTACTCCAGCGAAAACCCAAAAAACCAAAAATCAAACATACCTATCTCTTTACTAGCCTAAAACGCCCCATTGTGAATATCTCAGTATCCTGTCGTCTATTTTCTCAGACGACGAGACATTCTCTCCCTCGGTCTCTCGTAGGCTGGGGCTACGAGGGCCGAGCGGGTTTGGATGTAGCCCTGAGTTCTCCATATTTCAAATTTCGAGGTAGATTTGAGCGCTAAATAAGACCCACCGGAACGTCAGGGACCCACTGGAAATCAAGCGGAGTGTTATGAATCAGTGAAAGGTTTAAGCGATAAGTGTTATGGAGTTTATATGATATATGAATGTATTGCAACGACTGTAAAGCGGGGGGGGGGGGCGCGCAGAGCTGTGGAGGTGGGGCAAACTTACTACATCAAAAATTAAAATGGACAAACTTCGGGAGCTCACAAAGGTAATTCAAATGCGATGCGATATCACGAAATTGGAAATCACATTATTTAGAGTTTAGTTTCAATGTGAAATACGTAAAAAGTGCGAAATGCAATGAGCATCCCCACTTCAATCGCAATTAGGAAATGGGAAACAGAGCAAGGTAAAAGTGATGAAAAGGTAAATTTTGATTTTTTTCAAAGGAAAATGAAACGGAAAAAAAAGCGTGGCGGGGATTGGGTCTCACTTCACATCACATCGGCGATTTATAAGTTTGGCATTGGATTGTTGTAACAAAACTTTGCGATGACAATATACGATGAGGCACAAGGGGTCCCACCAATGTTTTGAGTGGCTCTTGTTATATATATATATATGATATGTGATATATATAACGATAAGGTCTGTGGTTTATATAACATGGCCGTCGATGGGTGGCAGAGCTTACAATATATCTAAAAATTTCGGATTTTTAGATAAGTGGGTTTTGGTACTCTATGGGAAAAGCGGAATGTGGTGTTTTTAATGAAACTTGTGGAAATATGAAAGGGGAAGGAAATGAAAAGAGAAATGAATGAAATGAGAGTTGGGGGGTGGGGGGAGGGAGGGGAATATGCTATGGTTTAAAACTTTAAGATAAAATTTAATAATTAGAATTTAAGCCATACAAATAAATTTACCATAGGCACATTTACAATAGCAGCCAATCAAAACCTTAAAAACAAAATGAAGCTTTCATTTTTTTTTTCTTGCTTCCCTAATGTTTTCTTTGACTTATTTATTTATAGAATCTACCACCTAACATTTTATTTCATTTTCCGCGTTTATTTAGAGCATCTACAACCTAACATTTTATTGACATGGATGCCTACAAAATCAATAATCTTGCTAACATTTTTAACTTTTTGATTATTTTGCATCCACATCCTACCTTATCATTTTGAACCTATTCAACTACTTATGCTAACTTATCAATACAAGTGATGTTACGACACCTTCCTTGGTTTAGATTAAACTATTGAACCAATTTTATTTTCTATGTAACTAATCAATCTATCAAGATTAAACAATTTGACAAATTATTTTTCACTACCTATTGATAAGCAATTTAAACCTAATTCAATCATGATTTAACTGTATTATTGAATTTTATTGATTTTTTGTGGAATTTTTAACAAGCTGCACACAATTTATTTTCAAAAGTAAGCTAAACTAAGAGTAGTGGCATTTGGATGTGCAACATTTTCAGAATTTATTGTTTTTAATATTTTTATGGGGTTCACATCTTATATATTTTTATTTATAACATATAACCTATTTTGATTTTTTATGTTATCTCCTTTTTTCTTGAAAATTATTTACAAATTTGGAAATCATTTTACAAATTAAATTTGACTAAAAGAATAAACTCAGTCACCTTGATATCCTATGAAATATAGGACCCTAACAGTGGCTCCAATTGGGGATGGCACTTCCATGCATTGAAGTGTCAAGAACCTGTGATCGGTAGCTTTATCCATTGGGCTTCTGAGCAATCTGTAATCTGATTCCTTTTCTTCTTTGAAATATTATGATGGTCTGTTGACCATGGCTTAGGGCCTTCTCTGCAGGCTTCAACCTTAATCAACAAAACATCCAATCCAATCTATGTTTAATTTGATATTTACATTGATGAAAAAAAAATCTTTAGACTAGGATAAATAATGCTTCAACATCCTCGCATTTATAGGACCACCAGGTAACTTTGTTCCATCTATATCTGTGAGAAAAATTTTATTGTCACCTCTAAAACCATTTATAACATATGGTCCCATCCATAGATTATCAAACTTGTTATGCTTCCCTTTGTCTTCTCTCCTTGCATCCCATTTTAAAACCTTGTCACCAATAGAAAAATCAACTGCCTTGGTCCTTTTGTCAAAGATTTTCTTCATATTTTATTGGATGAGTTGTGTTTTGTTATATACCTCTTCTCTTGTTTGCTGTAACTGAATGGTTTTATTGATCCTTATGAGTGCATCATTTGGTTCCACTTGTAACTCTTGCATCATGTTAATAACTGGCTATGCTAGAGAAGATGGAAAAACAACATCCATTCCATAGACAAGTTGGTATTGTGACATACCAATGGAATTCTTTGTAGTAAGCCTGTCAACTCAAAGTGCACTGACTAACTTATTATGCCAGGAATTTTTTCTATGCTCTAATAACTTCTTGATGATGTTTACCAAAATCTTATTGGATGATTCAGCCAGTCCATTACCTTGTGGGTAATATGTTGTTGAATGTCCTAAAGAAATATGGCATTTATCATAGAATTCAACCATATTTTTGGACTTAAAAGCTGTTGCATTGTCAGTGATGATTTTTCTTGGTTAGCCAAATCTGGACAGGATATTGGTCTCAAGGAATTTGGTGATAAAGACATTAGTGGCATTTATGGAAGGTATGGCTTCTATCCAATTAGTGAAGTAATCCGTGGATGTTAAAATCCACTTGTGTTGGGAAGAGGAAGGAGGATGGATTTCACCTATGAAATCCAAACCCCAATGTTGGAATGGGCTTTCAACAGAAATAGGTTTGAGAGGCAAGGGTAGGAGTTTCTTTTTACCTTCAAAAATTTGGTACTTGTGATAGGTTGTGACTTTCTTGTGGACATCAGAAAACGGGGTGGGCTAGTAAAAGCCATCTCTGAGAATATTATTAGCAGTAGTCTTCCTATATAGGTGGTCACCACAGTCTCCCTCATGAAACACATTCATAATCTTGTCTGCATCATTATTCAACAAACATTTGAGTAATATACCACCAGAATATTTCCAATAAAGGACATTATCAATGATGCAAAATTTGCTAAATTTAATTTCAGAAATCTAGCTTTAGTTTTTGTAAGACTAGGAGGAGCATTTAAATTGAACAATACATAAAGAAGGCTTGTATACCACGGAGAATTAAAAAATTATTCAGTGATTTGTGGAGTCACCTGCTCCTCTTGATCATCTAAAGTTGCTACTGAATTTATGTCCAAAGCTTGAAAATTGGACTCAGCCATAAGGTGTGCAAGTCCTTTCCCTTTAATTAGTTTGGTAGGTTTTATTTCCAGATCATACTCTAAAATTACTACAATCCATTTTCCTCTTTTTCCATCTGGTCCATTCTGCGTTAAAATATATTTTACCACAGCATTAGGTACATAAGCAATTATATGTGAATGCATAATATAAACTCTAAAATCTTTAATTGCTTTGACTAGTGCAAAGGCCTGTTTTTCCATCATGTTATATTTGAGAGAAACATTTCTTAAAGCTTTGCTGAAGAAAGCTATTGGCTACTCAAATCCTTCACTATTTTTTGGCAGTAAAACAACGGCAACAGTGTGCTCAAAAACAAAATAAAAGATTATAAAATATTTAGTAAAATTTGGACTAATCAACACTAGTGCTTTAGTTAATGCCTATTTTACCATGTCAAAAGATTGCCTATCTTCTGTACTCCATTTGATTTCAGAATATTTTTTGAGCATATTGGTTATGTTTCTAAGAATTTCAGCAAGATTAGGGATAAATCTTCTCAAAAAAAATATTTTCCCTATGAATGATTGAAGTTCTTTGATGTTTCTTGGGGGGCCGATCTTCAGGATTGCTTCAGTTCTCTTAGGGTCAATTCTAACTCTATATTTTGATATGATATGTCCTAACAGTTTGCCTTCTTCTAGGCCAAATAGTGTTTTCTTAGGATCTTTATATGCCAAATTTCCTACATTTCTCAAAGACTCATCTCAAATGTCTCAATTGTTCTTCATCGGACTTTGAAGACACAGTTACATCATCTAGATAGATTACAATAAAGATAACAATCTCTTTTGAAAAGGAAATGTCCATTTCTCTTTGGAACATGGCCCCAAAATTCATCAGTCCAAAAGGCATTTTCACATACATGAAATTGCCCCATGGAGTGCTAAAAGTTGTTTTATCTCGATCTTCTAGATCAACCAAGACTTGGCTATATCTAGAGAAACCATCTAGTAATGATATCCTAGTTGATCCTATCACCTTTTGTAAGATATGGTCCATTTTGGGTAAGGGATAGTTATCTTTCAGGGAAACCTAATTTAGGTTTCTGAAGTCAATGCGCAACCTGATTTCTCCAGTTTTCTTTCTGGTTGGTACTATTTTTGACACCCATTTGAATATCTAAGAGGAAAAATTATTTTAGCATCATACATTTGTTTAACTTCTTTCTCAACTAAAGGTTACAAAACAAGATTTATCCTCAGAATTTTTTGTTTGAAAGGATTTTGTTCTTCTTTAATTGGAATTTTGTGCTGAATGATGCTGGAATCGTAAAATTTTAGATCCTCATAACTCCAAGCGAACACATCAATGTATTCTTTGAAAAGGGCTATATATTTCCATTTGGTAATAAGAGGTAATGTTTTTGAAAATTTAATCATCTTCAGGTTTTGTTCAGTACCTATGTTACATTCCTCAACTTTTGCTCCAATGGGCTCAATTTTAGGCTTCTTTGCTACATCATTGAAGTTAAAAAGTTCTTCTAACAGAGGTAATCCCCGGGGAGAAACGTTTTATTTTAGTTGAAGAATTTCAAAATCTTCCTTTTCAGGATCTATTTCATAAATTTCTAATTTATGCACACTTTCATCTAAATGATTATTTAAATCTAATCTATCAGACTGGTTTTTCAAAGGATTATATACAACTATTTAATTTTCCACATGATATTCTAGTTTATGTTCTTGATTATCCAAATCTAGTTGTGTTTCCTCAAACTCATCTTTTGACAGCAAGAAGTTTTCAATCTTCTTGTCATTCCCGAAAACCTGCCAGTATCACATGTTATCTGGTATTGCAGTGGATGTTTAATTTCAATTGTGTGTGGTTTATTCGAGTGAGGTATTTTTCAAGTACCTGTAGAAACAAAAATACTATCATCTATGACATTTTAACTTCTTGGAATTACTGCTAGATCATATTCCACAAAATTATGTAAGTAATTGAGCACTGCATTCCTGTAAGCTCTTAATATAGGGTGTTTAGTGTTAGCTCCCTGTATTTCTAGTAGATTGGTGAGACTAAAGCTGCAGGGAGAAAATTTGAACCACTTTGGGATTCTAGGATCTAGACCTCTTGAATCCAAAGAGGGATATCTCTATAAGTGAAAATATTGATTTATCTTTAAGGCTTGAAATGTGATATTAGGCTAGTTATGAAGAACAAGGCTTTTGTTTATTTTGGTTGGGCAAAGATATGTGACGGTGAAGGAAGTCTAAATGAAGGGTGAAGGTGAATGAGAGTGAAATATTGATTCAGCTAAGAAGATAGGCAAGAGATAGCTTCAATCCATTGGGCTATGGAGTCGTAAGAGGATTTAATTGAAACAAGGCTCAAGAGTGGTCCATGGGGCAAGTCATCTATGTCTAAGGATCTCTTTAAAGTTGATTTTATGGAATGAAATGAAACAATAAGAAGGGGAATTAAAAAAATGAATAATAAAGAGCAGCGTAAGATTAAGGAAGTACTTTGAAACTATCCTGCTTTCGGCATATACTTAAGAAAGACATAAAAGTAATCTAAGATCAGGTAATTACTTTGAAACTAGCTTGCTTTTAATGCACTTTCAATAGAAAACATTTAAAACACAAAAAGAATAGCTTATGATCAAGTAAGGAATTTGAACCTATCCTGCTTTCAGCATATTCTAAGGGAAACTTTTCAAAGCAACTATTGGAGAAGAAACTAGAGGACATGGCTCACCATAGACTTCCCTAGCTCTACTTTACTTAGAAAATTTTTCAAGACAACACATAAGATAACAAAGAATAGTATAAGATCAAGTAAGGAATTTGAACCTAGCCTGCTTTCAACATACTCTTAGGGAAACTTTCAGACAACCTTTGGAGATAAAACTAGAGTACAAGGCTCACCATAGACTTCCCTAGTTCAAATTTACTTGGCAGAAGCTGAAAATAACATTCAAGAACAATGTTTAGTTTAGACAGTAGGACGATGGAACGCCATCATTCATAACTTCTTGGACTGTATTAAATCATTCTTAAATACACATTTTTGGAAGAAAACATGTAGACAAAGCTTATCAGTAAGAGCCGGGTACCTTTGATAGTAAATCCTAACTCCATAATTTATATTATTTATCAAAGAAGATGGAAAGAATGGAAACAGAAATAAAATAACAATTTACAATAAGAAAAACATCACCGTTTACATAGACCAGGATCCCATAAATCAGCTTGTATTTGATGCTTCAAACCAGTTACAATATTCAAGTCCAATGTTTCTCTACAGCTTCAAACTTTTCATCTCAACTTAGGTGTCTTCAATTACAAACAGAGCTTACAGCAGCTTCAGAAAACTATTTACAGGCAACAGATATGCAGTGACCAACATTATCTCATCTTCTACAGAAGTATTTATAGAAGAAATGAGGAGGTGGGATGGGATAAAATATCTTCTAGGTTCAATTAATACAATTTAATGTTTCTCGACCTTTGAGGGCCTTAATGGAGAAAATCTCTGATATTTCCTCTGTATTAATTGGTTTACATTAAGTATTAAGCCTGCTGAGAAGATTTTGTTGACTTTAAGGCTCTGTTTTATCCTTGTAATAACTCTGCTGACAGTTTAAATTAGTTTCTTTGATTCGAAATAACTGTTCAGTTGTTTTGAGGTGAATATATTATGTTCTGGCAATAACTAGGCCTCTTTTGAATGCTTTGAGGCTCCAGGTGGCTTTTGGTAGTTGAGAGGATTCAATTGGCCTCTGATGTTGCAGTGGAGGCTTTTTAGACTAATAGATATTATTGTTTCTCTTTAAACATTTTTAATTTTCTTTAATTCTGTGTGTTAGGCATAATTAGGCCTAATTTCTATCTTATGTTCTTCAAACTGTGTTTAATTGAGTGGATTAGGCTTTAGATAGTCAATTTAGGCCGTAATCCCTCAAAAACTGTGTAAACCATATTTAATTCTTCATCTCTACTGTGACTAGATCTTTTAATACTGATACTCTCTGTTTGATTAAGATTTGATGTGTCTTGTTGATGTGCAGGCATTACAGAGTTTTTATAACGTTATCAGTGCTCATGAGGCACTGATAAAACATAATTTTGAACCCTGCAGAAGGATCTCTTTTATGAACAAAGGCATGGGGGATCGTCATCCCCGGCCTTCAATTATCCTTTAAAACATTTGAAAAAACCATTAAAATCTGCACAAACCAAGAAAAATTAGAAAAATCCTGCGTATTTGGATTTAGACTACTTTGGAGGCCGAGGTTAGATTGTAGCCGTTGGATGAAAGGATCCAACGGCGAGGATTGCTTCGCTGAGATCAAAAGGGGGCAGTTGGATAAACGATGCAGAAGATTAAGTCCGGGCCATTGATCTGCAAAGATCAACAGTCAAGATCAATCACGGATATATAATGCGGAGGGGCTATGTTATAATGAAATAGACGAAAATGCGAAGAAATGGGTGAAAAAACCTTTGGCAGGGGAAAAAATGCAGTTAAAGGAATTTTGGGGTTTCGAAAATAACTTGGGCCGTCGGATGAGATCGGCCACAGAGAACGACGACTGAGAATGTTTTAAGAAGTCCTTTGGAGGTTGGGTGGAGGGCGATGGACTGCAGGTGAGATTAAACTGGGACCGTTGATCTGGAGAGATCAATGATGAAGTTTAGTTATGAGAAAATGCAAAGGGAATGGGAATGGTGGTTTCGGCTAAAGAAACCACTGGTTTTGCGCGATGAAAAGGAAGGAAGGAAGTTTTAACTTTTTGAATGCGATATGCGTTACTGGCCGTCACGTGGCCTTTTAAAACTACCCATATTGCGTAACTTTGGAAAATTAACCTTTGGGCTTAAAAATCACGTGATATGGAGTCTTGGCCATTAGATCTCAGATAGGTAGATCCAACGGTGGAGGTGAGAGCATGATAAAACAAGTTGCGCGAGTGGAAGAAGGTGGGGTAGAACCAAGGCAGTATTGATCTGGACCGTTAGATCATAGGAACGAAGGGTGGAGATTTGATCTAGGGGAAGGTAGGACCCAAAGGAGTTGGGCCTATCGAGTTGAATCTGCACCATCAGATCGGGGAATGAACAACCCAGATTCAATATTGGGGTCAAATGAATAAAATATGAGTTGAGGGGTTAGCGGGGATCAGGTCATTGTGGGCCATTGATCTGCAAAGATCAACGGCGGAGATCCACCAAAAACATTACACAGTGGGGCTTGAGGAATAACAAAGGGAAATGAGGATTCATCTGGCCCATCAGATTTAGAATAATGGATAGCCCAGATGCAATCGAAATATTGTGATCGGCAGGGGCAAAGGGATCAAAGCGCTGATACGATTGAACGAGGGTCATTGATCTGAGGATCAAATCGACGGTTAGGAATGAATCGGAGGTCCAAAGGCGGAGGGATGGGCTTATGAATAGAGCGATGTGGGCTGTTGGATCTGGGCCTGGCGGGGGAGATCAACGGCTGGGAATCCATTAGAAGAGGCCAATCAGAGGGGGGTCAATAAAAAATTTAAATGCATCCAATGAAATCTCCAATGCGAGATCCCGATGATCGTTTGATTGGATTAGATCAACGGTTGGGAATGGCTCAACCAATGAATCGGCGGGTTTTCCTTTTAACATAGAAAAAATGGGTTTTTATAAAATACAAAGGGAAATTTTCTTCAGGAAGGGTTTATTTATGGTGTTTAGTGCCTGATTGCGGGGCTCTTGGTTTTACAAAGGAAGCAAGGGATCAGGAGTTAGAAAGAAGAGGAGCCAATTGCATCGAGGGATTTTTGTAACAAAAGACATGTGCTTCACATGAATGCCCGATTGCGATAAGTGCCCAGGACCTTAACGCTTCTTTTTGGCGCTGGGTCACATGGTGGGGAAGTGGTTTAAGGGCTTAGCCAAAGGGGGCTAAAGCCTTAGCACAAAAAGGCTCATTTTTATGATTTTTCAAGGATTTTCAAAGGATTTGAAAGCTTCTGATAAGGCAAAAAAGGAGTTTTAAACCTTATCAAAGGGGTATTTATGAAAGGAAGAAGGGAAATGAGGGAAAACAAAATAATTTTGTGGGGAAAAAGGGGATAAAATGGAGGTTAATTATGAGTGAAATCAGGGGTAGAAATGAGGGGAAAATGGAGTTTTCAGCAATCTTTTTCTCCAGGGAGAACAATAGATTTTCAGAATTAAGAGGGAAACAACAGTGAAGATTAATCAAAGGATAATATATCTTCACAAGACTTCAAGAACTAACAATTTTGCAATAAAATTGTTTCTTGAAGGCTTAAAACATTATTTAGCCACCATTTGATATGATAAATTTTATAGGTGGCTAACAGTGGCTCCACATGGGGATGGTGCCTTCTTGAAGGCATCAAGAACTTCAAACTTGTATTCTCCGGGGGCTGATCAATGCCTCATCCATTGGGCTGCAACTTTATTTTCTTGAATGATCTTCTTTAGTTCTGATAATGTTAGCAGCCATGTAAAACAATGGAACTCTATCAAACAAGCTTTCTACGTACTCAATTCTACTGATCTAACATTTTTTCTTATTTTAAGAGTGCATTTGGATTGGAAAACTCTTTTACAAACATTTTATTCTTTTGAAAGAAAAAAACTAATCTAAGTCTACTTCTTATTTCTCCATGAACTCAGATTAAACAGTTGAGTTCATAAGCTTCTCTACCTAACTACTATCTGTTAGGATTAAACTGTCTAACAGATTTTTATTCACTAATTTCTAAAACAGAAATTTAAAAAGCAGCCAAGTCAGGATTGAACAGTCTAACTTGTTGCTGATCTATGGCATAAAAACAAGCTGCACATAGATCATTATTTGCAGAAAATTAAATCAAAATGGTGAAGGCTTAAGAACTGAAAGTTCTAAGCACATCCTTCTCTTTTCTTCAGCTCTGTTTTTGGGCTTATTTGAGCTACTTTTTCCTTGTTATCTGGTTCAATTTTTGAGCATCTCAGAACCAGTTTTCTTCTATCTTTGACTCGTGATTTAAACATATTGGAGTCATTCTTTCCTTTTGAATCTTAGGTTCAGATTTTGAGCTTGTTTGAACCTTTATTTTCTATCCTAATCTACCTAAATGATAAGCCAAGATTAAGCTGTTTGGAAAATCTAATTTCACTAACCTATCAGCAGTAAATTTAAAACTAATTAGTCATGATTAGGCTGTATGACTAACTAGAAGTGTGTTTTTTAGGAGTGGCATTTGAGCTTTCACACTTTCAGACTTTGTTTCTCTTTTTGGTATGGGGCTGTACCTTTCTTGTTTTTACAATCTGCCCTCTTTTCTCTTTTTATTGTTTTTGTATTTTTGATTTTTCTAAATTTTAATGCAATTATGGATGAAATATTTATAATGAGAAAAAAGATAAAAAGGCTTCCAAACATGAAAGGGTCCAGAGAAATAATGTTTGAGCATCTTGAAATTGACAAGACCCCCAAACAGTTCAGCTCCATTCAAATCCTGTAAGAAATAAGCATTGTTACCAGTAGTAGAATGAATGAGATAAGGGCCAAGCCATAAGTTATCAAATTTCCCATGCTTTCCCTTGTCTTCTCTCCTTGAGTCCCACTTTAACACCTTGTCACCAACATTGAAATTACCGGCCTTTTTTCTTCTGTCAAAAAGCTTCTTGATGCTCTCTTGCTTTTGTAGTGCTCTATTGTAAACCTCCTCTCTGGTTTGCTGAAGATGTATAGTCTGATTAATCCTTCTGATCATGTCATTGTATTCAGACTGTACCTCTTAGATCAAGTTCATAACTGGCACACCAAGGCTGGTTGGAAAAATTGCATCTGTACCATACACAAGCTGGTAGGTAACATTCCAATAGATTTTTTAAGTGTTAATCTGTCAGCCCATAGTGCATGTACTAGATTTGTGTGCCAAGACTTCTTGTTTTCCTCCAATAACTTCTTGATTATGTTCACCAAACTCTTGTTTGAGGATTCTGCTAGCCCATTACCTTGAGGGTAATAAGCAGTAGAATGACCTAATGTTATATGATATTTGTGACATAATTCAACCATCTTCTTGGATCTAAATGTTGCAGCATTATCAGTGATGATCTTCCTAGGACAACCAAATCTAGAGAGGATATGAGTCTCAATGAATTTTATGATGACAGGGTCATTGGCTTGTCTAGAAGGGATGGCTTCTATCCATTTGGTAAAGTAGTTTGTTGCAGTGAGAATCCATCTATGTTGGGCAGATGATGGTGGATGGATTTCTCCTATGAAGTCAAGATTCCACTATTGAAAAGGGGCTTCAATAGTAATTGAATGTAGAGGTAAGGGCAGCAATTTTCTTTTGCTTTCAAATAGTTGACATTTATGACAGGCAATGACCATTTTATGGACATCTAGAAAGAGGGTGGGCCAATAGTAACCAGCTCTAAGGATTTTGTTGGCTATAGTATTCCAGTAGAGATGGCCTCCACATTCTCCTTCATGAAACTCATGCTTAACCTTCTCTGCATAATTCTCAGACAAACATTTAAGCAATATCCCACTTTCATTTTTCCAATAAAGACATTTATCTACAATGTAGTAGTTTACAACTTTTAACTTTAAAAGCCTTGCCTTTGTTTTTGATAAACCAGGAGGTGTATTCAAATTGAGAAAAACATATAGAATATTAGCATACAAAGAGGAATTCATAAAATGATCTTCAACAATGGGAGTTGAGAATTTCTCTTGTTCATCTAAGGCATTTATCATATTTATATCAAGAACTTCAAAATTTGATTCATCCATCAATCTAGCTAGCCCTTGGCCTTTAATGAGCTTAGTGGGCTTGATCTCTAAATCATATTCAAGTATCACGGCTATCCACTTACCTCTCTTACCATCTGGGTCCTGTGCTAGAATGTCTTTCACAACTGAATTTGGGACAAAGGCAATGATGTGGGAGTGCAAAAATGTAAACTTTGAAGTATTTTAAGGCTTTGACTAATGCAAAAGCTTGTTTTTCCATAATGTTGTACTTCAAAGGAGCATCTCTCAATGCCTTGCTGAAGAATGCAATGGGATGCTCTTGTCCCTATGGATTTTTCTGCAATAGGACAACAACTATTGTATGTTCTGATGCAAATGAAAAAATGTAAAAATATTTTGAAAAATCAGGACTTATTAGAATCGTTGTTTTGATTAATTCTTGTTTCACCAGTTCAAAGGATTTCTTTGCTTCCAAGGTCCATTTAACTCCTTGTTCCCTTTTTAGCATGTTTGTGATGTTTCTAAGGAGCTCAGCGAAGTTGGGTATGAACCTTCTCAAGAAATTAATCTTTCCAATGAAAGATTGTAGTTCCTTGATGTTTCTAGGATGAGTTATTTGCAATATAGCCTCAATCCTTTTAGGGTCTATCTTTATTCCCTCTTCTGATATAATGTGCCCAAGAAGTTTACCTTATTGGAGACCGAACAGTGTTTTCTTAGGATTTAAAGATATCCCAAACTTTCTGCATTTCTCGAATACTTCTCTCAAATGTTCTAAGTGCTTTTCATCTGTCTTGGAAAAAACAGTGACATCATCAAGGTAAATAATGATGAAGTAGCCCAGTTCTTCCAAGAATGAAATATCCATGTCTCTCTGAAAATTAGAACCAGCATTCATTAATCCGAAGGGCATTTTCACATACATGAAAGTGCCCCAAGGTGTAGTAAAAGCTGTCTTTAATTGATCATCAGGATGTACTAAAATTTGATTGTATCCTGAGTAGCCACCTAGCAAAGAAATTCTTTTAGAACAAAATACCCTCTGTAAAATATGATCCATCTTGGGTAAAGGGTAGTTTTCCTTCAATGAGGCTTTGTTTAAGTCTCTAAAGTCAATACAAAGCCTTATCTCTCCTATTTTCTTCCTAACTGACACTAGATTAGACACCCACTCTAAATATCTAATAGGGACAATAATACCAACTTCATACATTTTCTTGATTTCCTTCTCAACCAAAGGTAACTGAACAAGGTTTATTCTGTGCAATTTTTGTTTAAATGGATTTTTGTTTTCCTTGAGAGGTATCTTGTGCTGAATTATTTCAGTGTCATAGGATTTCAGATCCTCATAACTCTACGCAAAAACATCAGAAAATTCTTTAAACAACTCTATGTATTTGAGTTTAATGTGAGCTGGTAAAGTTTTAGACAGTTTGATCATCTTTGGTTTTATTTCACTGCCTATATTACACTCTTCAACTTCATATTCCATAGGCTCCAGCTTTGGCTTCTTGGCCACATCATTGGAATCAAACAACTCTTCTAAAGTGACTAGACCCTTTGGCAGACTTTGATTGTTAGACTGCAAAGTTTCCAAGTCTTCTGTTTCTAACTCTGCAACCATTTCTGTTGTGTTTTCAAGTTTGTTAGACAAAAAAATTATATCAGTCATATCTGGAGAGGTTTCTTCTTCGTCAAGTATATTTTCTTCACTAGGATAGTCTATTTCATAATCTGAATCTGAACTTGGTAGTTCAAAATCATTTCTGGACTGCAGGAAGTCTTCTATTTGTTTGTCTCCATCAAACACTTGCCAATATTTCTCGTTATCAGGGATAGTTGGTCTGAATTTAATCTGGGTGGTACATTGTTTGGTTTCAAATGGTGTTAAACATGTTCTAGCTGCAAAAGCCAAACTGTTAGCTTGAATATTTTCTTTTCTTGGGACAAAAATTAGTTTAAATTCTTCAAATGATTTCAATAAATCCATGAAATCATTTCGATAGGCTCTAAGTCTGGGATGTTTCGCAGTATATTCCCCTTTCACTTACCTAATTATTAGTTCAGAATCACCATGCACCTTTATTCTTTTGGCCCCTAATTTCTTCAATAAATGCAGGCCTAAAAGCAGGGCTTCATACTCGGCTATGTTATTGGTGCACTGAAAGTTTAATTTGCAGGAATGCCCTTCAGTATGATTGTTCATTTTATTGTGAAGCCACACTCCCACACCTGCATCACTCTTATTACAAGATCCATCAAAGTGCATACTCCAAAAAGGACTAGTTTCGGGTTCATCAGTCTGGTTACTATCCTTTTCAACTAGCGTGTTTTCGGATTTTTCTTGAAGAACAACACTTCGTTGAATTTGTTTTAATTCCTCAGGTTTTTCATTGTGTTTAGGACTGCTTTATTCACTCTCAAGGTTCAAAAGTGATGGATGTATGATTTTTAGCTCTATAACTGTGTTTTGTTTGCAGTAGTTTTCTGGTTTAGCAAACTGTTTTGACACTTGTGTCTCGTCTTCCTCCTCCTGTCTATTTGCCATTAAATCAGTTAAGGTCACTTGTTCAGTGAATGTTTCATTGTTGAAAAGGATAAATGAATCAAGTCCTGTATTTACAAAATAAAGGGGAGAGTTCTATGGTCTCTCTTGGCTGGTAACCATATATTGCATATGAGATTCCCTGTAAAGTCTTCTCGTTTGATTAAAAATAGGGATGGTCACATATGTCATGTCCATCTACATTGTTCCTTGTAACTTAGCTCCCCAAGATCTTGATAACATCATACCATATTTTGGGGGTACATCAGCCACAACAATATCCATTACTAAACACTTGGCTGGAATTTGCGCTAAGTTTACACAAAGGTCTTTGATTAATCCTAAACATTTCACTCTGCTTGAGTCAAAGGAGTAAATATCTTTGTAAGTTCGAGTAATTTCAAGGCCTAGGCTCTCCATTACTGCTTTGGGCATTAAATTGTGAGAGGCCCCTAAATCATGCATGACGTTGTGCAAAATTTTGTCATGAACATTTAAACTAACATAAAAATGAGGAACTGGTCCCTCTTGATATCTACCCTCAATCTTAGGACCGAATATGAGCTCTGGCTAGTCATCATTAAGATTGATAGTATCATTATTTTCTTCTATGTTAAAAGCCTTCAAAATTTGAGATCTATATACATCTTAGGCAACTAATTCAGTGAGAGGAACATAGATTTTGATTCTGGAAATTTCCTGCTCCAAACTAAAAGGAATCTGATTCTTTGAAGTGCTTGTTTCAAACTTATTAACCTCCACTCTATCAGCAAAATCAGTTTGCTAATTTCCTCTATTTACATTTGTCAAAATTGTTTTAACAGGGGCACTAGATGAGGTGCTAACGCTATTAAGGTCTGCACTTTGTTTTTCATTGTTTTGAGTGCTTTTCTCTTTAATTTTATCTGAATTTCCAGCCACTGTTTTATCTTTCTGTTTTGTAGTCTTGGGTTTATTCACAGGGCTGTTTTTTGCAGAAATTTCAGAGGTCTTAGTCTTGGGAGTTTCTTGATTGCTTTTACTCCTAAGTTCATATTCCTTTGTGGTTTCTATGATGACATTTTCCATTTCCTGATAGTAATATTCATCTTCTACTCTTTTGTCATCATAGGGTGTGTATAGACCTTGTTTCCTTTGTAATGAACTTCAAAATCATCATTGTCCACTCCCAACATATTTATGTCATCTTGCTCTGTTTGTTCACTTGTTTCTTCAACCTCACTTACATAATTTTTATGAAAAGGAGGAGTAATCTGTTGATCATCCTCCCTTGGTCTGTTTTGAGGCTGGTTTCTCCTAAAATTCTGATTTTGGTTTTGATTTCTATTTTGAGGAGCTATTTGGTTTTGACTAGCTTGTTCTCTCTCAAGTATGCTCATATTTTTCATCATCTCCTCCATCATTCTCTCCATCTTTGAGCTAGATGTGGAAGGTGTAGATTCCTCTCTAAAGAACACTCTCTTCTCATTATTCATTCTTGCTCTTTTCTCCATTAGATTTACTTCCACAGTAAGAGCTCCTTTTTGCATATCTTCAAGAGTTAAAGGATCTCTCTCTCTCAGCTGATAGGCCATTTCAGGATCAAATCCTTCAGGAAATTTTTTTAAAGCTGAGCCTTGTGGAGGTTTTAAGTCTAGGGGAAGTGCATTATAAACACTGTTAAACCTAGTGCAATAAGCTTGTACACTTTCCCCAATGTTTCTGTGGAGATTCTTGTAGTCCAAAAGTATTTGGAGAGGGTTTTTCTTCACTTTCCATTTGTTTAAGAATAATTGATGGAAGGCTTGGAGATCATTAATATTGTGAGGGGTTAAGCCTTTGAACCATTTTCTTACTTCTCCCCCTAAAATCTGATCAAATAATCTAAGTTTGATAGTTTCATCATCAATCTCATTTCTGTCAAAGTAGTCATTCATCTTATCCACATGTTGTGAAGCAGTAGTAGCATTACTGGCATCATACAAAGGTATCTTGGACTGATAGTCCCGTGGAAGATTAACTAAGGGTAAAGGAAGGACTAAGGGAGCATACCATGTTGCCATGATAGGGGGTGGAGGTGGATTTACAAGAGGTGGATTAACAAGAGGGAAAGTGGGCTGACGTGGAATGTTTTGGACAATGGGTGTATGGGTAGCAAAAGTGGATGGGCTAGCAATAGATTATTGAGCTGATCTTGGATGAGAGAAAACAAAATTATGAAGGAAATGTAAATCTGGTGGTGTAGTTTCTCTACTACCAGGATGTTCACTTCTTTCTGGGGATGAAAGTGAAGACTCTGAATCTAACTGATCTAAATCCTCAAGTGACCTAGTTCTAAATGGATATCTTAAGTCAACTTGTGGATTTTGTAGAGCTGCAAGGTTTTCAGGGATAGAATGAGCTCTATGGGGTGATTTGAAAATAGTTGAAGATTTAACCTTGGGAGACTTACTAAGGATTATTTCAAGGTTATCAACTATATTAGGAGGGTTTGGATCAGGATAGGCTCTAGTATAAATCTTTCTAGTAGCCACTATGTTGTGTTTTTCAGACCCAACTAAACAAGAAAAGTTTAACCAAATATGACAATCTTTAAGAGGCTAACTGATCTTTTTAACAAGAAAAATTTAATCCTAAAGTCCTCTAACTAAGTTTAAATGATGTTATGATGATAATGGGTCTTCCCAGTGGAGTCTTAAGGTCTATTTAGGATTGTGGAGTCAGCAGGTGGAAATTTTTAGCTCTTTTGGAGGTAAAAGGTTTTATGGTCCACCACCATGTTTATTTGAATACCAATCTTGAAATATTTTTGGGTTTTCTGAGTTATTTCAATCCTATGGGTTCTAAGAGTGTCCTAAATTTGTTTCAACACTTAGCTATAGTGATGAGACAAAGGAAAGTCTAATCTTATGGCTAAGCCAGCTGATCCTTCAAGGTTTGATAAGTTCTTATGAGAATCCTAAGGTTTCCTTAGTTTGTCACTGATTCAAATAAGTTTTATCTTGATTACCATTTGATTGGTAGTGATTGAAGAGGGCTACTTGTACTACACTAAACACTGAGTGTCTTGTTTTAAGGATTTCAACTCAAATCCCCAGTGGAGTCAACAGAAATGTTAGCTCCCTGTAATTCTAGCAGATTAGTGAGACTAAAGCTACAGGGAGAACATTTGAACCACTTTGGGATTCTAGGATCTAGCCCTCCTGAATCCAGAGAGGGATCTCTCTATAAGTGCAAAGATTGATTTATCTTTAAGGCTTGAAAAGTGATATTAGGCTAGTTATGAAGAACAAGGTTTTTGTTTGTTTTTGTTGGGAAAAGATATGTGAAGGTGAAGGAAATCTAAATGAAGGGTGAAGGTGAATGAAAGTGAAATATTGATTCAGATAAGAAGATAGGTAAGAGACAGCTTCAATCCATTGGGCTATGGAGTCATAGTAGGATTTAATTGAAACAAAAAGGTTCAAGAGTGGTCCATGGGGCAAGTCATCTATGTCTAAGGATCTCTTTAAAGTTGATTTTATGGAATGAAATGAAACAATAAGAAGGGGAATTAAACAAATGAAGAAAAAAGAGCAGCCTAAGATCAAGTAAGTACTTTGAAACTATCATGCTTTCGGCATACACTTAAGAAATACATAAAAGTAATCTAAGATCAGGTAATTACTTTGAAACTAGCCTGCTTTTGATGGACTTTCAATAGAAAACATTTAAAACAGAAAAAGAATAGCTTAAGATCAAGTAAGGAATTTGAACCTATCCTGCTTTCAGCATATTCTAAGGGAAACTTTTCAAAGCAACTGTTGGAGAAGAAACTAAAGGATAGGGCTCACCATAGACTTCCATAGCTCTTCTTTACTTAGAAAATTTTTCAAGACAACGCATAAGATAACAAAGAATAGTCTAAGATCAGGTAAGGACTTTGAACCTAGCCTGCTTTCAACATACTCTTAGGGAAACTTTCAGACAACCTTTGCAGATAAAACTAGAGGACATGGCTCACCATAGACTTCCCTAGTTCAACTTTACTTGGCAGAAACTGAAAATAACATTCAAGAACAATGTTTAGTTTAGACAGTAGGATGAGGGAATGCAAACATTCCTAACTGCTTGCACTGTATTAAATCATTCTTAAATACACAATTTTGGAAGAAAACATGTAGACAAAGTTTATCAGTAAGAGTCGGGTACCTTTGACAGTAAATCCTAACTCTATAATTGATGTTCTTTATCAGAGAAGATGGACAGAATGGAAACAGAAATAAAATAACAATTTACAATAAGAAAAAAATCACCGTTGAAATAGACCAAGATCACATAATCGGCTTGTATTTGATGCTTCAAACCAGTTGCAATCTTCAAGTCCAATGTTTCTCTACAGCTTCAAACTTTTCATCTCAAATTAGGTATCTTCAATTACAAACAGAGCTTACAGCAGCTTCAGAAAACTATTTACAGGCAATAGATATGCAGTGACCAACATTATCTCATCTTCTACAAAAGTATTTATAGAAGAAATGAGGAGGTGGGGTGGGATAAAATATCTTCTAGGTTCAATTAATACAGTTTAATGTTTCTCGGCCTTTGAGGGGCTCAGTGGAGAAACTCTTTGATATTTCCTCTATATTAATTGGTTTACATTAAGTAATAAGCTTGCTGAGAAGATTTTGTTGACTTTAAGGCTCTGTTTTATCCTTGTAATAACTCTGCTGATAGTTTAAATTAGTTTCTTTGATTCGAAATAACTATTCACCTGTTTTGAGGCAAATATCTTCTATTCTGGCAATAAATAGGCCTCTTTTGAATGCTTTGAGGCTCCAGGTGGCTTTTGGTAGCTGAGAGGATTCAATTGGCCTTTGATGTGGCAGTGGAGGCTTTTCAGACTGATAGATATTATTTCTTTTCTTTAAACACAGTTAATTTGCTTTAATTCTGTGTGTTAGGCATAATTAGGCCTAATTTATGTCTTCTTTTCTTCAAACTGTGTTTAATTGAGTGGATTAGGCTTTAGATATTCAATTTAGGCCATAATCTCTCAAAAACTGTGTAAACGATCTTTAATTCTTCATCTCTGCTGTGACTGGATCTTTTAATATTGATACTCTCTGTTTGATTAAGCTTTGTTGTGTCTTGTTGATGTGCAGGCGTTACAGAGTTTTTATAACGTTATCAGTGCTCATGAGGCACTGATAAAACATAATTTTGAACCCTGCATAACGATCTCTTTTATGAACAAAGGCGTGGGGGATCGTCATCCCCGGCCTTCAATTCTCCTTTAAAACATTTGGAAAAACCATTAAAATCTGCACAAACCAAGAAAAATTAGAAAATTTCTACGTATTTGGGTTTATACTGCTTTGGAGGCCGAGGTTAGATTGCAGCTGTTGGATGAAAGCCTCCAACGGCGAGGATTTCTTTGTTGAGATCAAAAGAGGGGCGGTTGGATAAACGATGCAGAAGATTAAGTCTGGGTCATTGATCTGCAAAGATCAACGGTCAAGATCAATCATGGATATATAATGTGGAGGGGCTATGTTATAATGAAATAGACGAAAATGCAAAGAAATTGGTGAAAAAACCTTTGGCGGGTGAAAAAATGTTGTTAAATGAATTTTGTGGTTTCGGAAATAACCTGGGCTATCTGATGAGATCGGCCACATAGATTGACAACTGAGAATGTTTTAATAAGTCCCTTGGAGTTTGGGTGGAGGGTGATGGACTACAGGTGAGATTAAACTAGGACTTTTGATCTGGAGAGATCAATGGCAAAGTTTATTTATGAGAAAATGAAAAGGGAATGGGAATGGTGGTTTCGGCTGAAGAAACCACTAGTTTCGCTCGACGAAAAGGAAGGGAGGTAGTTTTAACTTTTTGAACGCGATATGCATTACTGGCCGACATGTGGCCTTTTAAAACCACCCATATCACGTAACTTTGGAAAATTAACCTTCGGGCTTAAAAATCATGCAATATGGAGTCTTGGCCGTTAGATCTCAGACGGGTAGATCCAACGGTGGAGGTGAGAGCGCGATAAAACAAGTTGCGCGCGTAGAAGAAGGTGGGGCAGAGCCAAGGCAGTATTGATCTGGACCGTCATATCATAGGAACGAACGGTGGAGATTTGATTTGGGGGAAGGTAGGACCCAAAGGAGTTGCGCCTATCGGGTTGAATCTGGACCGTTGGATCTAGGAATGAACGACCCAAATTCAATCTTGGGGTCAAATGAATAAAATATGAGGTGAGGGGTTGGCAGAGATCGGGTCATTATGGGCCATTGATCTATAAATATCAACGGCGAAGAAAACATTACACAGTGGGGCTTGAGGAATAACAAAGGGAAACGAGGATTCATCTGGACCGTCGGATTTAGAAGAATGGATGGCCCAGATGCAATTAGAAGATTGCGATCGGCGGGGGTAAAGGGATCAAAGCGTCGATGAGATTGAACAAGGGCCATTGATCTGAGGATCAGATCGACGGTTAGGAATGAATCAGAGGTCCAAAGGCAGAGGGATGGGCTTATGAACAGAGCGATGTGGGTTGTCGGATCTGGGCCTGGAGGGGGAGATCAACGGCTAGGAATCCATCGGAAGGGGAAAATTGGAGGGGGAGATCAACGGCTAGGAATCCATCGGAAGGGGAAAATTGGAGGGGGGGCAATAAAAAATTTAAAAGCATCCAATGAAATCTCCGATGTGAGATCCCGATGATCGTTTGATTGGATTAGATCAACGGTTGGGAATGGCTCAACTAATGAACTGGCGGGTTTTCCTTTTAACATAGAAAAAATGGGTTTTTATAAAATACAAAGGGAAATTTGCTTCGGGAAGGGTTTATTTATGGTGTTTAGCGCCTGATTGCAGGGCTCTTGGTTTTAAAAATGAAGCGAGGGATTGGGAGTTAGAAATAAGGGGAACCAATCGCATCAGGGGATTTTTGTAACAAAATACATGCGCTCCACATGAATTCCCAATTGTGATAAGCGCCCAAGACCTTAATGCTTGGTTCTGGCACCGAGTCGCATGGTGGGGAAGTGGTTTAGGGGCTTAGTCAAAGGGGGCTAAAGCCTTAGCACAAAAAGGCTCATTTTTATGATTTTTCAAGGATTTTCAAAGGATTTGAAAGCTTCCAATAAGGCAAAAAAGGAGTTTTAGACCTTTTCAAAGGGGTTTTTATGAAAGGAAGAATGGAAATGAGGGAAAACAGAGGAATTTTATGGGGAAAAAGGGGATAAAATGGAGGTTAATTATGAGTGAAAGAAAGGGTAGAAATGAGGGGAAAATGGAGTTTTCAGCAGTCTTTTTCTCCATGGAGAACAACAGATTTTCAGAATTAAGAGGGAAATAGCAGTGAAGATTAATCAAAGTATAAGATATCTGCACAAGACTTCAAGAACTAACAATTTGACAATAAAATTGTTTATTGAAGGCTTAAAACATGATTTATCCACCATTTGATATGAAAAATTTTATAGGTGGCTAACATTTAGCATCAAATTCTCCTTTTACTTGTTTAATGATTAATTCAGAATCTCCCTGCACAATAATTATTTTGGCCCCTAATTTCTTAAGCAACTGAAAACCTAACGTCAGAGCTTCATATTCAGCAATATTATTGGTGCACGAAAATTTGATTTTATAGGAATGCCCTTCACAATGATTATTAGCTAGATTACATAACCAGATTCTTGCTCTAGATCCTTCTTTACTACAAGCCCCATAAAAGGTCATATTCCATAAGAGTTATAAAGTAGGAGTTAATTGTTTGATTAGAGCTACATTCAGGTGTATCCAGGTAATTTCCAAATTAGGCTTCCATTTCAGTATCATTGAATAATATGAATGAATCTAAATTATTAGGAACATAATATAGAGGGTAATTATGATGTTTTTCTTGACTTCTTACCATATATTTCATGATATTTTCCCTATATAACCTTCTTTGCTGGCCAAAGACTGGTATTGTAGCAAAAGTCATATCTAGTTGAAGAGTTCCTTGTAACTTTGCTCCCCAAGAATGTGATAAAATCATGTCATATTTAGGAAGAATGCCTGCTACGACAATGTCCATAACTAGGATTTTGGCTGGGATTTGAGACAAAGTTATAAAAAAGTCCTTGATGAGACCTAAACACTTCACTTTACTTGAATAAAATGAGTATATATCTTTCTAGGGCCTAGTGATGTTAAGACCTAACTTTTCCATTACATATTTGGGCATTAAGTTGTGTGAAGCCCCTAAATCCAGCATAGCATTATGTAGGATTTTATCATGTATGTTTAAGCTGACATAGAAAGGAGGGACTACTCCTTCTTGTAACTTACCATCTACTTCTGGACTTCAGGTTGATCATCATTCAGATTAAGACTTTTCAATATGGACCAAAGGACAGGGCAAACCATAAACTTCTTCAGCCAAACCCTAATTAGTAAACTTCAAACAAAAGGCCTTAAAATTAAATTTTGAAGAGTTCCTTGTAGAAAAATTAATATCTAGTTGAAGAGTTCCTTGTAAATTTGCTCCCCAAGAATGTGATAAAAGCATGCCATATTTTGGAGGAATGTCTACTACGACAATGTCCATAACTATGCTTTTGGTTGGGATTTGAGACAAAGTTATCACAAGTCCTTGATGAGACCTAAACACTTCACTTTACTTGAATCAAATGAGTATATGTTTCGGGGAAAATCACCCTAGAGGTTTGTTGGGTCAAAACCTCCACAGAGCAGGGCATGCCATTCAGAAGGACTCACACACAACCATACTTGAATGCAAAAAACTAGAAAAAAATGATAGCAGGACTCACCCATAGTCCTATGTTCGATGTAGATCCCGTGGGGTTCAAACCCCCAACAACCTTCCTTCCTCCTTCAACCTGCAAAACAAGAAAGAACGTGCACGGAAACCTAGTTGTACAACATATATTTCTCCTAAGCGTTAGTGTAATCAATGTGAAATGTGATATAACGATAATAACTGCTTAATAATCAATCTTTCCCAACATTCTGAAAAGAATACCCTGGATTTGATGAGGCACCAGGTTGCCAAAAAGAACTCGTAGCAAAAGGAGAAGAACCTCCTCCTCACGCCGAGTTACCAAAGACCGGACCAGTTCCCCCGCCTGAAGTATTAAATGAAGAGGAAAGCCCCTGATAGGGGTTCCAGGAATTAGATAGAGGGGAAAAAGTCTGATAAGCACTCGATGAAGGGAAAGAAGCATTCCCTTGGTGACCAGCGTAAAACTGATTCCCTGCCCCTGCTGTAGTGAATACAGGGCTCCAACCTGTGAAAGTAGTCGAACTTTGACCTCCAGACCAAGGGTTGAAACTCTGGGTCTGAGAAGTAAATGGAAAGGATCCTAAAGAAGGATTCGAACTAGGAATGTGTCTAGTTCCGAAGGGGAACCCTTGAAAAGAAGCTGATCCACTAGCCATGGAAGACATGGGTGTAGATCCAGCTGCAGCAGCGGAAAAGGAAAAAGAAGGAATCCCACTAGTGGGCATTCCAAAACAGAAGGGACTAGATTGAGAAGCATGTGCTTGGGTGAAACCAGAGCCAAACATGGCAGCACTAGAGGGAATTGAAGATATAGCAATAGTGCCCCCTCCTTCAACAGAATCAGGAGTTTGAATGCCTGCAGCATTCACAGCAGAAGCCGTGTTCCCAGTCGTGGCCATCGAAAGGTATGTATAATAAGGAGGATCTTCTTGTCTCTCTGACTCAGGTCCGATGTATTCAACAACGAATGGATAATCAGGAGGAAGAGGAGATGGAAGTGAATCTGATGGTTCAGACACTTTCTCTAACTGTATATCTTCTTCCTGTGGAAATAACACTCGCGAGGTGAGCGGAGCGCTCCTCTCGGAACCAACACCAGAATCAGCTATGAAACCTTCAGACCCTTGTGGAGGATCTCTCTCCACTGTGTCGGATGCCACAGGGTGGTAACCACCTGCTAAATCACTCCTACGTCTTCTTGAAGAAGGCTCTGGACTCTCGGGAGATAACCCCCAGATTCCCCTCGATCGACGAGGTGCTTGATCAGCCACTTTTATAGATTTTAATTAGACTCAAAAAAGTGTAAAGCTAGGCAAGCTAGGAGCAAAGAGCACTCACTAAAAAAAATAATCCCTGAGATACAATCAAGAAAACAACCTTCATGTATTTCCGCTTTGGGTGATTAGGACAGGACACCAAAATACAAGAAAGCGAAATATAGGACCTCCCGAAAGTAGTCTAGGATAATTACGGCCCAGGCCTACTAGCGAAGGTATCAGAAGCAGTTACGCTGACCTCCTAACAACAGCCTTTGCCAGCTCAAGCACCCAAGCTTCGCAAGGGCACCCCCAGAAGTACTGCTGAAAGTGATGCGACGTCTGCCTCAGGTACCACGGGTATTCCCCCCCGCAGTCACCTGTGTGGAACCTAGGAGTGGCAACTATGGGCACCAATCCGTGTCAAAAGTCGGGCGGAACGGTCTTGAGGTCAGATTCAGCTAATCAGAGAGGGGGTATCTCTCCTCTTAGCCTTCACTTCCCCTCGCGCTTGACTCTCTGGAGGAGAGCTTTCCCGGTCCACCTAACGGAGTTGAATTTCGCTCAATTAATCAACTTCTATGTTTTGTTTGAGCGGCCTTGGAGAGTTAACTCTCCACTCACCTAATCCAAGGCCCTACAACCTAGCTAGTTGGTGTATGACACTTAGAAAACTTGCTAGCTGATTTTAAATTATATCGCTTATTTTAATCGGCTGTTATGTTAAGTCAAAGGGATACGGAGATGAAACTTATGGTGTTTTGACGCAGAAAAGAAATTAATAAAAACCAAACTACATGCAAATGCAGTTATTGTCTTTCGATGAAAAGAAACTTCTACACAGGTTCTACGAGATTAAAAAATTGTATTTTCCTTTTCAGATAACAAAATCACACTCACAAAAACTATGAAAATGACTAAATGCTTAAGTGCACCTGATGCAAATCACTAAAAGCATACAAATTCTAAGATGCAAAATCTCCTAAAGCAGAGTGAAATTTCCCAAAGACCCTTCAGTTTTATCTCTTTTTGGTTGTCCAGAAAGCTAGTTCCCAAAATCAAGAACTCTTAATATAAAGACACCAAAAAACGCTTGAAAACAAGAGGAAGAAATCAATGACAACTTCTTTCCAAAAACAAGTCAAAATCCAAAGGCAAGAAATCCCAAAAAAGCTTCAAAAGATACAATGAAACGAAAACAAAAATGCAAAAACAAAAGCAAACAACAAAGAAAAATGTTTTTTGAGCTTTTGAGTTTTATAAAAGAAGAGTTCAAAAAGACCAAGCAAAACTATCAAATCCTAAGCCAAACAACACTGAATTTCAAGCAAAAACTTCAAAACCGCTCCAAATCTTATAGGGCTAACTAGTAGCAAGATTTATATGAGCACAAGAAGACAAGAAAACTCAGTCACTCAGCCTAGAAGAATAGTACAACCTTGCATCAAACAAAAATTTCAAAGAACCAAGAAAGATTCTTCAAAAATTGCAACAAGACCTAGCCGACTGAACTCAAGAAAACTAACCAAGAAATGGGCAAAAATCAAAGTGCAAAGCAAGACACAAAGGTAGGAAAGAGTAAACGAGCAGAAGCTCTCTGTTCTGATAAAGCAGAACAGCCAAGAATCCCCAGAAAGAGATCTTGGTACTCGAACCAGAAATGCCAGCACAAGAAACAATACTTTGCCAAAAAGACTAGTTTTCAATCAAACAAGAGAGAGAAAATACCAAAGACCACTTTCTACACAATCCAGAGGACACAAAGACACTGCAGGAACAGGTCTCCACAAACAGAAAGGGCTAAAAAGCCAAGAAATCCAAAATTTCAAAATCTACCCAGGTATACGCAACTTTACAGTTTAGCAACAAGTGTGCATACGCGACTTTGCTAAAGGAAACCCGCGTATACGTGACTCCCTTTAACAAAAAATGCGTGTATATGCGACTGTGTGCAGAAAAACCCGCGTATATAAAGGTAAATAATGAAAAACAAAAAGGATCAAGCCTGGATAAGAAACCAGGGCTTCAGTCTGACTGAGAAAGAGTAAACTGGACTGGAAATAAAAGTTAAAACTGTTGGAAACCTATCAAATAGCTGAAACCACCCAAAAGGGGAATCACAAGAATGCAATCCCCAGTGGAGTCGCCAGTTCTGTTTCGGGGAAAATCACCCTAGAGGTTTGTTGGGTCAAAACCTCCACAGAGCAGGGCATGCCATTCAGAAGGACTCACACACAACCATACTTGAATGCAAAAAACTAGATAACAACGATAGCAGAACTCACCCGTAGTCCTACGTTCGATGTAGATCCCGCGGGGTTCAAACCCCCAGCAACCTTCCTTCCTCCTTCAACCTGCAAAGCAAGAAAGAACGTGCACGGAAACCTAGTTGTACAGCATATATTTCTCCTAAACGTTAGTGTAATCAATGTGAAATATGATATAAACGATAATAACTGCTTAATAATCAATCTTTCCACATATACAAATAGATACTAACACAGAAGTTCAGGAACAAGATGGTTCTTCATTATTATGAATAGCATGTACATAAATAAAGAGTGGAGAGATCACCTGAATCCTTCCACGATCTTCGAGCAGACCGTCGTCCGGATTCGTCCCGCCCTTGCCTCGCTAAGAAACTTTCAAGACTTGTGCACTCGAGATGGCATATAAATGGATGAACATCTCTAGGAAACAAGGGTTTCCTGTATAAATCTGGGAAAGTGCAGGAGGCACGGGGAATCAGACTTGAACTGGGATTCCAACAGAGTATAATGTCTATAAAATTTCTCTCTCTCTTAGGCCATACACATGAGGGGCTTTTATACTCCCTCAAAGTAGTTTCAGTCAGTTGGAAACAGTTGGCCACGTACTGGGGTGGTTGAACTACTGGAGTAACCATCAACCCAGTCCGAAAATAGGGAATTTATATATTTTTTAATGGTTTTAATGGCATACGCGTAAAATTACATGTGGACTCACGTATACACGCGGAAAAGTCTGGGCATAACCGCGTATGGGAATTTTAACACTGTTTTTTAGTGAATTTGTTCAAGTCTGTAGGAATGGGTGCCCAAAGCCATAAAAGCAATCATGAATCATATGAAGGTGAAAAATGATGCTATAACAGATGCCCCCTAATATATGAGGTCAGAAGGGGTACATGATGGTCGAAATGTATTATGCACAAAGAAAGAACTTCGCAAGGACAAGAGAGGACTTCACCAGATTTCAGCCTGCCAAAAAACCAATTTAAGAAAACAGAGAGTCAACTCATGCTGAGGCGGGCATACCCATGCTCAGTCAAAAATACATCATATTGAAAGTACCTAATAGATCCAAAATGTATACAAGTATAGCTGAATTGAAAGTACACAATGAATCATCTGAGCATGGCCTGAAAGTATAAGTCTGAATCCATGTCCAAGTATCACATATATAGAAAACTGGGCAATGATGCTGAAACTGGATGTCTGATCATATAAGTAACTGAATCTCCAAGTGCCAAATCATAAGAGGTGGAACAAATGGTACAATCACACAACTCGGGAGCCAACATATAGAATGCTTCTGTACTGAAACTGCAACATATAAGAGTGAACGACATCACTGGCAGAAACTGAATGGACTGTCAAAAGTGAACCGAGAAATGCTGATACAACCCGAGGTCTTCACCGATCACTATGGCACAATTCTACACAATGGGAATAAATGAGCTGAAGTCGACCATGTGAGAAATCGTTGGATTACCGGTCAATGATGTATACCGTTAACCAACGTGAGACAACCCACCAATAATGAAAATGAGCATCAAGGTGCCCCAGTACAATCTAACAAGTGCGAATGAATGAGTTGAAGTCGAACACTTGAGAGAATCTACCAATCAGGAGGCAATGATGAATCCCCACTGTCGATAGCGAAGAGTCTGCCACTGATGACTGCAAACCCTAAGGTACTGACAAAAAGACTCTAGACCTTATTCCCAGAGCAATGAGTCGGAGTTGATGGGAAAATATCTGCTGGAAGGAAGGCATTAAGGCATCCCACATCAGTCCAGCGCGAGTGTAACCCGCAGGCCAAGATTTGGAAGGAATCGGACGAAGCAGAGTGATGGAACCAAAACCGAAGTACGTTTCCGACGTGCACAAGATGAAGCTAGCGCACGGAAGAAACCCTCTGAACCAACCAATAATGAAAGCTGACACAGAGGCGAGAAATCCACCGATAGGGTCAAATGGAAATCAAGGTACTGCACAAATCCCAAGTGTGATAATGTGTGCTAACGTCGAACACAGGGGAAACCACTCAGTCAAAGACCCATAATGATGATCAAATGCTAAGCACAAGGTCACCTATCAATGATGGAAATAGGGCCAGGGTGCGGCTCTAGGTTTGCTCTCAGAGCAATGTGTCGTAGTCGATAAGAGACAAACCCGCCGGCAAGAAGTCAATGGGGACCTTCTCAAACCAGCACGAGCAAAGGACCAAAACATTTGATGTGATAGAACAAGATACCGACAAGACCGGGTAGGCTGACTGAATAATGAGTCAAGAGACACCGCAGAATGGCCGACTCTGGTTAGACTTCCCTTGAACAAAAGCACGACTCGTGATGACCATGGCAGTAAAAAGTGACACTGTATAAGTCTGTTATGTAGGAGGCAGAACAAACTCTCCATATGATTGGAAGAGATAACCAACCGGGGGAGGACCGACAAGTGAAACATGGTAAAGGCTGAACCTAGGTCAAAAACTAAAACCATCCCAAATGTAGGAAATATATATAAGTATATGTGCTTTGTTCAAGGGCGACAAACTGACTCTGTACTGCCATCAAAACAACGAAGATACATCCCGTTCCCGCTCTTTTTGTTATATTTTATTTTTTTGTCTTTTTCATATAATAAGCCTGAAAAAGAATAAAAGAATGCTATGGTACAATGGATAGAACAAGTATCAAAAATCAGATGCACTAGTTCCTGGGACTGGAACAATCCTATGCTCAATGCAAGGTGGCGGAAATTGGTAAGCGATACTCAAAGGAATGTTCCATCCATGGGTAAAAGGGTGTCAAGTCGCGATAGCTAAGTGCATGCAATGGTTAACTTGTACAGATAGACAAGGTCAAAAGTTGGCTTAAACATCGAGTCCAAATGAAGCCGGATAAAGGCCAGGATAAACAAGTAGCCAATATGCAATGCAGTAATACAACTCAACAACACTAGGGAGGCTCCAGGGAAATAGCCAGAAAAATGATAGTGAGGAAGAAGAAGAATGAAGCTTCAACACGTAAGTCATGGCAAGAGTAAAGAGGACTCCCGAGCCTACATAAAACGCAGCATGGGCAACAACTGATAGCGAGGAACTAACTACGAAGCCCATGTAAAGGAAGGCTCTACCATCAAGTCATGATTAAATAATCGGCGAGTGAAATGGGTGTAATAGTCATTACCTGATGGGATCGACCCTATGGCAAGTGATCAGTATGGAGGCTAGTATGCACGATGCAGTGGAAAGTGATTTCCCTAACCTATATGCCAGTGAAGATCATATACCTGCCGTGATGAGTTAGTAATCATGGATCAAAAACCGGGAAAAATCTCAAATTCGTCAAAATGTACCTGAAAACATACCAAACTGGGCACTTCCAAGCATCCAGGTTATGCAGCTTAAGATAGATCGAAAAAATAAGCATAACAAATTTTTGTGAAAATTTTCAACTTTTTGGACATAAATAGACAAATTACCTCATATTTGGTTCATTGTTACATTGCTGATTTGGAAAAAAGTGCTCTGGAGAAAAAAACTTCTTTCGTCAAATCAGGAGCAACCGACCGTCAAATCGCACCGAATTTGTCAGGTAAGCTCATCACTCATCCTTGCTATTCATTTTGTCCGTTCATAAATTAAAATTTAGCAATTTTCACCATAGAATCTCTTGCAAAAAATCACGGGTTTGCGCATACGCGGGTTGGTAATGATAAAGTCGCGTATACACGCGACTGTGCACAAATAAAGTCGCGTATGTGCAGGCCCAAATGAAAAATGTGTAGCTAATGAAGGATTTATTGAATTTTGACAGGATGACCATATCATGGAGAGAGCGTGAACACAGTGCAATTGATCAAGAAGTCTTGCGAGATCGAGCATCGCTAAATATTCTTCGGAATTACGGTTTGCTCAAGTTTTTCAAAATGCCAAATATGAAGAGTAATGTCCGGTTGCTCGAAATGCTCGTGAACTATTGGGAACCGGAAGAGGACTGCTTTATTATAGATTAGATGCATGTACGCATCGAAGTGGAAGATATATATTTTATCACTGGACTCTCCCGGAGGGGGGAACCAGTAGACTTGCACGGGAAGCCCTTGGGAGGGCTAACCGTGGAAGATTATGTCCACGTGTACTGCGTACAGGGTTCCAAGAAAGTTGGAACTCAAATTGCAATCAAATATTTAAGGGATTTTCACATGAAAATCCTCCTTTTCACCATTGGCAGAGTGGCAGGATCTGCCTCCCTACACCAGGCGTCCAGGACGCAAATGAGCATAGCAGTGGAATGCTTAACTCATGTATATGATTGGTGCACAGCCCTATTGCTGAACATGAAGCAACAATTGACCTCTATCCGCCAATAAAAGACAAAACATTTTGGATACGGTACAATTTTGATGACATTATTCTTTGAGAAGATACCAGCATTGAGACCCAGAGTCATCTCTACCATCAGCAGCCTGAGAGACCCAAGAATTGCCCGCTGGGCAGACATGATGAAGAGATTAGGGGGAAGTGAAGTTCCTCGGACCACTTGGGATGATGAGTTCTTCCTTTGGTGGGGAGAACAAATCATCGCTGTGGACGACTATCCCTATGCCGGGATGGACTTTCGTGGAGATCCAGATCTTGTCCTTCCACTAGGCACGACATGGGGCACAGTCGGTAAGTTTGCAATTTTTTTTTTTGAATTATATAATTTTTTGGATTTTTTCAAATATATATGAAAAAATGAAAAACAAACATGTTTTTGATTGGATTCATAATGACTTACAATTTAAAAATGATCATGATATAGATATTGGACCAGTTCGACCTGAGGGTTTCCCGCGACACAAGCGTCACCGAGGCAAAGCGGATACAGTGGATTCAGACAGGACCCTCCAAGCTGTACAGAGGAACTTGGAGGGATTAACCCGCCAAGTACCTATGGCTGCAGTGGAAGATCTGTCGGAAGCCATCTAGAGACGGGTGGTAGGAGTGCCCCGAGACTGGGTATAGTTATTCCGCCGAGTTGCCACCGCGATCATGTTCTATAGGAACACAACTTCTGGGCAAGGACCTCAGGAGTAGATAGATATGATGTATCAGATGACTGTATATTATTTGAGACTGAACATGATCGGGCATAAGCCCAATTTTTGTATGACTTTATGGTTCCAAATTTTGTAAAGTTTTTGAACACTCTGACGATATATATACAACGATGTTTGATGTGATGTGATAAATGTATCAAAATGTATGATGTTTTTGATGATTAAATTTTATTGTATGGAATGATTAATATGCCAATCCAGTGCTTGATTAGCTAATGAGTCTGCTAGCCAATTGTCAGCTCGAGGAATATGAATGAAAGTTAAAAATTGAAATGATCTTTGTAACAAACATACCCTCAAGAAAAACCGGAGTAAAAATGGATCTCGAACCCGATAAGTATTGTTCAACTGCGACACCACCAGCTGAGAGTCCAAGAAAACTACCAACGAATCAACACCCAAAGATATTTCCTCCGAGAGTAGATAAACAACTGCACTGTATTCTGCTATGTTATTGGAAGTAGGACCAATGCAGACCCCTCTTGATACTAACAGTTGACCAGATGGATAATGAAGTACCCAAGCCGCGGAAGCTAAGTTCCGGGTGTGTCTACTAGCACCATCGGTGAAACCAAAATGACTCATGACATCCAACACAACCTGCCAAAGCAGATCAAAAAACATCACCATCTCATGAAAAATCGAAAATCAACCAGATATGTACAAAGCAAAAACTACTATATACAAAATCAACATGCCAGGCCGAAACCTAGGCATAATACTTCTTCAAATAGAGCCCATTTCGGGGCTCCGGCAACTCGTTCCCTTCAAAATCAACCAAGGTATATGCTCCTTTCTTAAGGACTTTTTTAACAATGAAGGGGCCATACCACATAGATTTAAATTTTCCTGCCCCCAGGGCATATTTTTCTTGGGCATAGACCAAAACAAGGTCACCTTCCGAAAAAACCCTGGGTTTGACCGCCTTATCGTACTGAGCTTTAACTCGGTTTTTATGCGCTTCATTCATCGTGGCGGCATCCCGATGCTACTCATCGAGATGTTCCAGATGAAGGAGCCGTTCTTCAAGACTAGAAGTGTCAGGAAGAAGTTCAACAACTAATTTAAGAGAAGGAATCTCACATTCAATGGGAAATACGGATTCCAACCCGTGCACTAGCTGAAACGGAGTAAAGCCAGTTGCAGTTTTCACTGATGTCCTATATGCCCAAAGTGCAGGATATAGCATAATATGCCAGTTGGATCTAGCTTTATCGATTGTCCTTTGAAGAATTGTCTTCAAGGATTTATTCACGGCTTCCACTTGCCCATTGGCTTGAGGATAATACGGAGATGAATGCTCCTGCCGAAAACCCAATTTGAGAGCCAACTCAGCCATCATGCTATTCTGAAAATGACTGCCATGATCAGTGACAATCTCTCTAGGAATACCAAAATGAGCAATAACCTGGTTGAAAAGAAAAAGAGCTGTAGTCTCACCATCATTCCCAAAAGTAGGCATAGCCTCGACCCACTTCGTAAAGTAGTCTACTACTACAATAATGTACTTGTGACCTTTAGTCGAAGGCGAGTTACAAGTAGTATAATCAATACCCCACTTTGTAAAGGGACCGACAGTAATGACTGGAAAAAGCGGAGCTAGATGAGTGCGCATTTTTTGAGTATAGACTTGACACGGATGACACTTTTTGACCGATTCCATACAATCCTTGAAAATCGAAGGCCAAAAGTACCCAGCACGCAAAATATTTTGGGTTGTAGCAAGCCCAGATAAATGACCACCACAAGCTCCACTGTGGGAATCATTTAGCACAGCCTCAGCTTCTTCGAGAGTTAAGCAGCGTCTCAGGATTGAATCAACCCCTCGATGGTATAAAGCATCACCAATAATCAAATAATTCTTGGCCAGGTGATGCAATTTATGATGCTCATCTTTCGAAAAAGTAGAGGGAAACTTCGCAGTCTGAAGACACACAATGATATCTCCATACCAAGGATCCTGTGAAGAGATAAGAAACAAATGTTCATCCGGAAAGGATTCATCATAGATCATCTCTTCTCCACAGGGCAACTCGGAGATCAATTCTGCGAAAACTAATGATTTCTTGGACTTAGCATACATAAACTCAAGATCAAATTCCTGCAAAATCACAATCCATCTATTGCATTTTCTTCCAATCACTCACCTACTGAGGACAAACTGAAATGGATTGGCTGCTGCCAAAACATAAGTTTTTCATAGAATAATGTAATGCCGGAGTCGCTGCACAGCATGAACTGCTGCTAAAGCTAACTTTTCTATCGGAGTGTACCAGAGTTCAGGTCCTACCAATCCTCGACTAAGATAGTAAATAACATGCTCTGCAAGAGCATCATCCTCCTGAACTAGAACCATACCAATGGTAGATTCTGCTGCTGCCAGATACAAAAGGAAATCCCTGCTATAATCAGGTGGACTCAATAAAGGAGCAGAGGTCAATGCTTTTTTCAAAGCATCGAATGAGCGTTGAGCGAAATCATCCCAAAGAAATGGAACTCCTTTCTTCAACAATCTCATAAATCCCTTGGTAACTTCAGCATAATTTACGATAAATCTCCGAAGAAAATTAGACTTTCCTTGTAGACTTTGAAGCTGACGGATAGAGGACGGGGGAGGCAACCGAAGTATTGCCTCAACCTTGAAGGGATCTACCCTAATCCCTTCCCTAGACACAATGAATCCCACCGACCGGATGTAACAGCAAAAACACACTTGTTCGGATTCAATCTAATCTTATAGAAACGACATCGTTCAAATATTTTCCGGAGGTGAGCAGGATGATCCATCCTCTTTCGAGAATGAGCAGCTAAATCATCCAAATACGCCTCGATAATCTTTTTGATGTCGTGGAAGGCATATGACATGGCCTGCTGAAAGGTAGCCCCAGCATTTTTAAGACCAAAAGGCATCTTCTTGTATGCAAATGTACCCCAGGGACAAATAAAGGCAGTCTTATGTTGATCTTCAGGATGGATAGTAATTTGATTATATCCGGAGAAACCGTCCATGAAGGAGAAAATCTCATTACCGGCACACTCGTCAATGATCTGATCGATAAATGGTGTGGGGTAATTATCTTTAGGAAATGCTTTATTTAGGTCTCTGAAATCGATGCAAACTCGAATCGTTCCTTGCTTTTTATCTACGGGAACGGGATTTGAAACCCATTCAGTCAAAGGAACAGGAAAAATGAATCCCGCCTTAAGCAGCTTCTCAACCTCAGCTTTGATAGCTGCTGCCTTCCTAGGATTGACCGGACGAAGTTTTTGCCTTACTGGCTTAGCGTTTTCATACGTCTTGATCTCATGCTGGACAATATATGGATCTAGTCCAGGCATTTCCTCATAAGACCAAGCGAATACATCCCTATACTCTTTAAAGAGCTCGGTGTAAATTTGAACCTCTTCACGGGAACATTCAGCTCCGATGAAGACATTCTCGATAATATTGGGATCCCTGGAAATGTTCACCGGGATAGTAGGAGAAATCACAGCCATGTTCCCTTCAGCATAAACATGTGTTGGTGCTAAAGGGTTCAAGACTGGGTGAACAGGACCAGGAGACGGAGGACTTGGAAAACTCGTTTCAACTTTGCTCAAGTCAGGTAAAAAATAAGACCGATGATGCAAATCATCCCACGGTCTATCTATACCAGTCATGGCTTCCAGGATGGCCTCTTCATATGGAAGAGTGGTATCAAGGCAATCCTGGGCAGAAGAAGAACTAAGTGTCCAAGCCGGAGCCACATCTCCATCCAACTCTTCCGGTGAAAGAGGAGCTGGAATGGATTCTGCAGAGTCAACAATAGATTGATAAGCAATCTCAGCTGCAGACATCGGAAATGCCATTCCACCCACTTGACCTTCCGCTAATGTGGCTATAGGGGAAGGTAAGGTCCAAGGGTCCGAAAAATAATGAGTTCTGAAGAACTCTCTTCGAAGAGGAGCCTTGGAGGATGAAATTGCATTTATATGCACCGTAGGAGGAGGAATATCGAAAGTACCCATCAAGGAAGAATACATTCCAACCCCTAAATTCTCAACAGACGCCTTAGTATTATCCAACTTTGGAACAGATGAGTCAGTAGATGCATTCGGGTCTACAGGAGGACAGTCCAGTTGGTCCACTGTAACAATCCTCCCTTTGTGAGGGAAACAAATAATCCGAAATAATGAGGATGCAATGGCATCCATCTCATAAATCCAGTTTCTCCCCAACAGAAGGTTGTAGTCCAAGCTTGCATCCACTACCTCAACCTATATAGTGAAAGTTTTGCCCCCAACACAGATGGGCAAAGCTGGGACAATACCATGCGGTCTGTGAGAATGGCCATCGAACGCAGTCAGAAGAGTGGTAGATGGAACAACTTTGGGAGATCCAATTGTCTTCCAGCATGTGAGAGACATCACGCATGTGGAAGCACCCTCATCAAAAACCGTCCGAAAGATGTTGCACTTCAGGTATGATGATTTAATATGAAAATCCATATGATGGGGGAGTCTCTTCTTAAAATTAGACATATCAAAAGTAATTAGAAGATAATTTTTTGGATCAATAGCCCCAATGGCAGTGAGCAAGGCACTGCGCTGAGCCGGACAAGACTGGAGTACCTCTAAAGCCGACATAGCAGAAGGACTCTGCGCCAGATCTTCAATAATAGAGTAGTTTTGGGCAGCCCTAGCATTTGGATTAATCGTCGATCGCTTAGAAGATGCTTTGGGAATCCGAGGCATAAACTCAACAGTAGGCTTTGTAATGTGAAGCGGCTCAGTAGCATCAGGAGTATCCTTAGCTTTCGAAGACTCTTCTCTGCCATAATCACGGGATCTCATTGCGACATCCACGTGAGCACTCATCATGAATATGTTCGATGGAATTTCCCCTTCCTAGGTGCCCCCAGAGGAAGCCCCAGGATTTTGATTTGTGCCAACAACTAACTGTTGCCCTTGGGGAAAAGGGTTTGTTAACACATACTGGGAACTAGAAGAACCCTGCTGGGCTAACAAGCGCTGCGCATCCTGAATTTTAGGGAAAAGGTGTGTGAGATGGTCTCCAGTACATAACTTTCATGGAAACTTCACTTTCTTTTTCTCCTTTGGACCCTCACCAACATGCTTGTTGGTTTTATTCGCATTACCCTTCCCGTTCTTGCCCTTCTTCTTATTATTTCGTCCCTTCTTCTTCCCTTCGGATTGTTGATTTCCTTTGGGATCAGAAGCTTGGACAACATTTATGGACAAAGACTGGGAAGGCGATGACTCAGCAGGCACAGCCTGACCAGAAGGAGCAGATTGCAAAGACAACTACTGCAGTTGATTAAGCAGGCTGGCTGCACCACTATTGATCGACCCGATAAGCCCATCACCATGCGGACCAGGCTTAGTTTTGGATAAATCTAATTTGGAGCGAGGAGCATTGGGAAAATATTTATGGAGGACCCCAGACTGAGAATAGATCAGTTCTAGCTACTGGGCCCTAAAAATGGCCTGCTCCTCAGAAAATACCCCAGAAAGGGATACATCTTTAGAAATGTCTGACTGCAGAGATTTCAGAAACCATTCCAAAATGAATTCTCCTGGAATATGAGCTTTAATAAGCCTCTTCCTTCTTCTCCATTCCTGAATGTGATCAGAAATGTGGGTTGCGTCGTCCTTCTTAAAATTAGCTAGGAGTTCAGTCCCAGCATCATATCGGACAGGAAACTAGAAATGGTTTAGAAATGTAATAGCCAGTTCTCCAAATGTAGCAAAACTGCCCCCAGTTAGCTCAATATACCATTTGGCAGCGTTTCCAGTTAGGGTGCATTGAAACAATCTCAACCTAATCAAATCATCGATTAGGGAGTTAGAAGAACACCATAAATGGAAAGTGGTGATGTGGTCAGCCGGATCCTCTCCATTCTTCCCTTAAAACTTTGGAATGACTGAAGGTAGTTTGGTTGGGACCGGAGGCCACCCCGGACTGTACCGAATCGGATCATTCGTCAATTTCAACAGATCTGGCAAGTTTAACGTTGCCAGAAAAGGTAAACGAGGTGGAGCCTGAGGATTCCATCCTTGAAAGGATGAATTTCCAACATTCTGAAAAGAATACCCTGGATTTGATGAGGCACCAGGTTGCCAAAAAGAACTCGTAGAAAAAGGAGAAGAACCTCCTCCCCACGCCGAGTTACCAAAGACCGGACCAGTTCCCCCGCCTGAAGTATTAAATGAAGAGGAAAGCCCCTGATAGGGGTTCCAGGCATTAGATAGAGGGGAAAAAGTCTGATAAGCACTCGATGAAGGAAAAGAAGCATTCCCTTGGTGACCAGCGTAAAACTGATTCCCTTCCCCCGCTGTAGTGAATACAGGGTTCCAACCTGTGAAAGTAGTCGAAATTTGACCTCCAGACCAAGGGTTGAAACTCTGGGTCTGAGAAGTAAACGGAAAGGACCCTAAAGAAGGATTCGAACTAGGAATGTGTCCAGTTCTGAAGGGGAACCCTTGAAAAGAAGTTGATCCACTAGCCATGGAAGACATGGGTGTAGATCCAGCTGCAACAGCAGAAAAGGAAAAAGAAGGAATCCCACTAGTGGGCATTCCAAAACAGAAGGGACCAGATTGAGAAGCATGTGCTTGGGTGAAACCAGAGCCAAACACAGTAGCACTAGAGGCAATCGAAGATATAGAAATAGTGCCCCGTCCTTCAACAGAAGCAGGAGTCTGAATGCCTGCAGCACTCACAGCAGAAGCCGCGTTCCCAGTCGTGGCCATCGAAAGGTATGTATAATAAGGAGGATCTTTCGGTCTCTCTGACTCGGGTCTGATGTATTCAACAACGAACGGATAATCAGGAGGAAGAGGAGATGGAAGTGAATCTGATGGTTCAAACACTTCCTGTACCTGTATATCTTCTTCTTGTGGAAATAACACTCGCGAGGTGAGCAGAGCGCTCCTCTCGGAACCAACACCAGAATCAGCTATGAAACCTTCAGACCCTTGTGGAGGATCTCTCTCCACTACGTCAGACACCATAGGATGGTAACCACTTGCTAAATCACTCCTACGCCTTCTTGAAGAAGGCTCTGGACTCTCGGGAGATAACCCCCGGATTCTCCTCGATCGACGAGGCGCTTGATCAGCCACTTTTATAGATTTTAATTAGACTCAAAAAAGTGTAAAGCTAAGCAAGCTAGGAGCAAAGAGCACTCACTAAAAAAAATAATCCCTGAGATACAATCAAGCAAACAACCTTCAGGTATTTCCACTCCGGGTGATTAGGACCGGACACCAAAATACAAGAAAGCGAAATATAGGACCTCCCGAAAGTAGTCTGGGATAATTACGGCCGAAGCCTACTAGCGAAGGTATCAGAAGCAGTTACCCCAACCTCCTAATGACAGCCTTTGCCAGCTCAAGCACCCAAGCTTCGCAAGGGCACCCCCCAGAAGTACTGCTGAAAGTGATGCGACGTCTGCCTCAGGTACCACGGGTATTCCCCCCCGCAGTCACCTGTGTGGAACCTAGGAGTGGCAACTATGGACACCAATCCGTATCAGAAGCTGGGCGAAACGGTCTTGAGGTCAGATTCAGCTAATCGGAGGGGGGGTATCCCTCTTCTCAACCTTCACTTCCCCTCGCGCTTGACTCTCTGGAGGAGAGCTTTCCCGGTCCACCTAACGGAGTTGGATTTCGCTCAATTAATCAACTTCTATGTTTTGTTTGAGCGGCTTTGGAGAGTTAACTCTCCACTCACCTAATCCAAGGCCCTACAACCTAGCTAGTTGGTGTATGACACTTAGAAAACTTGCTAGTTGATTTTAAATTATATCGCTTATTTTAATCCGCTGTTATGTTAAGTTAAAGGGATACGGAAATGAAACTCATGGTGTTTTGACGCAGAAAAGAAATTAATAAAAACCAAACTACATGCAAATGCAGTTATTATCTTTCGATGAAAAGCAACTTCTACACAGGTTCTACGAGATTAAAAAATTTTATTTTTCTTTTCAGATAACAAACTCACACTCACAAAAACTATGAAAATGACTAAATGCTTAAGTGCACCTGATGCAAATCACTAAAAGCATGCAAATTCTAAGATGCAAAATCTCCTAAAGCAGAGAGAAATTTCCCAAAGATCCTTCAGTTTTATCTCTTTTTGGTTGTCCAGAAAGCTAGTTCCCAAAATCAAGAACTCTTAATATAAAGACACCAAAAAACGCTTGAAAACAAGAGGAAGAAATCAATGACAACTTCTTTCCAAAAACAAGTCAAAATCCAAAGGCAAGAAATCCCAACAAAGCTTCAAAAGATACAATGAAACGAAAACAAAAATTCAAAAACAAAAGAAAACAACAAAGCAAAATGTTTTTTGAGCTTTTGAATTTTATAAAAGAAGAGTTCGAAAAGACCAAGCAAAACTATCAAATTCCAAGCCAAACAACGCTGAATTTCAAGCACAAATTTCAAAAATGCTCCAAATCTTATAGGGCTAACTAGTAGCAAGATCAATATGAGCAAAAGAAGACAAGAAAACTCAGCCACTCAGCCTAGACGAATAGTACAACCTTGCAGCAAACAAAAGCTTCAAAGAACCAAGAAAGACTCTTCAAAAGTTGCAACAAGACCTAGTCGACTGAACTCAAGAAAACCAACCAAGAAACGGGCAAAAATCGAAGTGCAAAGCAAGACACAAAGGTAGGAATGAGTAAATGAGCAGGAGCTCTCTGTTCTGATGAAGCAGAACAGCCAAGAATCCCCAGAAAGAGATCTTGGTACTCGAACCAGAAATGCCAGCACAAGAAACAAGACTTTGCCAAATAAGCTAGTTTTCAACCAAACAAGAAAGAGAAAAGACCAAAGACCACTTTCTTTAAAATCCAGAGGGTACAAATACACTGCAGGAACAGGTCTCCACAGACAGAAATGACTAAAAAGCCAAGAAATCCAAAATTTCAAAATCTGCATAGGTATACACAACTTTACAATTTAGCAACAAGCGTGCATACGCGACTGTGCTAAAGGAAACACGCGTATACGCGACTCCCTTTAACAAAAAATGTGTGTATACACGACTGTGTGTAGACAAACCCGCGTATATAAAGGTAAATAATGAAAAAACAAAAAGGATCAAGCCTGGATAAGAAACCAGGACTTCAGTCTGACTGAGAAAGAGTAAACTGGACTGGAAATAAAAGTTAAAACTGTTGGAAACCTATCAAACAGCTGAAACCACCCAACAGGGGAATCACAAGAATGCGATCCCCAGCGGAGTCGCCAGTTCTTTTTTGGGGAAAATCACCCTAGAGGTTTGTTGGGTCAAAACCTCCACAGAGCAGGGCATGCCATTCAGAAGGACTCACACACAACCGTACTTGAATGCAAAAAACTAGAAATCAACGATAGCAAGACTCACCCGTATTCCTACGTTCGATGTAGATCCCGTGGGGTTCAAACCCCCAACAACCTTCCTTCCTCCTTCAACCTGCAAAACCAGAAAGAACGTGCACGAAATCCTAGTTGTACAGCATATATTTCTCCTAAACGTTAGTGTAATCAATGTGAAACATGATATAAACGATAATAACTGCTTAATAATCAATCTTTCCACATATAAAAATAGATACTAACATAGAAGTTCAGGAACAAGACGGTTCTTCATTATTATGAATAGCATGTACAGTAGTAAAAGTGGAGAGATCACCTGAATCCTTCCACAATCTTCGAGCAGACCGTCGTCCGGATTCGTCCCGCCCTTGCCTCGCTAAGAAACTTTCAAGACTTGTGCACTCGAGATGGCATATAAATGGATGAACATCTCCAGGAAACAAGGGTTTCCTGATATAAATCTGGGAAAGTGCAGGAGGCACGGGGAATCAGACTTGAACTGGGAATCCAACAGAGTATAATGACTATAAAATTTCTCCCTCCCTTAGGCCATGCACATGAGAGGCTTTTATACTCCCTCAAAGTAGTTTCAGTCAGTTGGAAACCGTTAGCCACGTACTGGGGTGGTTGAACTACTGGAGTAACCATCAACCCAGTCCGAAAATAGGGAATTTATATATTTTTTTAATGGTTTTAATGGCATACGCGGAAAAGTACATGTGGACTCGCGTATACACGCGGAAAAGTCTCGGAATACCCGTGTATGGGAATTTAACACTGTTTTTTAGTGAATTTGTTCAAGTCTGTAGGAATGGGTGCCCAAAGCCATAAAAGCAATCATGAATCATATGAAGGTGAAAAATGATGCTATAACAGATGCCCCCTAATATATGAGGTCAGAAGGGGTACATGATGGCCAAAATGTATTATGCACATAGAAAGAACTTCGCAAGGACAAGAGAGGACTTCACCAGATTTCAGCCTGCCAAAAAACCAATGAAATAAAAGAGAGAGTCAACTCATGCTGAGGCGGGCATACCCATGCTCAGTTAAAAATACATCATATGGAAAGTATTGAATAGATCCAACATGTATACAAGTATAGCTGAACTGAAAGTACACAATGAATCATCTGAGCATGGCTCGAAAGTATAAGTCTGAATCAATGTCCAAGTATCACATATATAGAAAGCTGAGCAATGATGTTGAAACTGGATGTCTGATCATATAAGTAACTGAATCTCCAAGTACCAAATCATAAGAGGTGGAACAAACGGTACAATCACGCAACTCGGGAGCCAACATATAGGATGCTGCTATACTGACACTGCAACATATAAGGGTGAACGGCATCACTGGCAGAAACTGAATGGACTGTCAAAAGTGAACCGAAAAATGTTGATGCAACCCGAGGTCTTCACCGATCACTATGGCACAATTCTACACAATGGGAATAAATGAGCTGAAGTCGACCATGTGAGAAATCGTTGGATTACCGGTCAATGTTGTATACCGTTAACCAATGCGAGACAACCCACCAATAATGAAAATGAGCATCAAGGTGCCCCAGTACAATCTAACAAGTGAGAATAAATGAGTTGAAGTCGAACACTTGAAAGAATCTACCAATCAGGAGGCAATGATGAATCCCCACTGTCGATAGCGAAGAGTCTGCCACTGATGACTGCAAACCCTAAGGCACTGACAAAAAGACTCTAGACCTTATTCCCAGAGCAATGAGTCGGAGTCGATGGGAAAAGATCTGCTGAAAGGAAGGCATTAAGGCATCCCACATCAGTCCAGCGCGAGTGTAACCCGCAGGCCAAGATTTGGAAGGAATCGGACGAAGTAGAGTGATGGAACCAAAACCGAAGTACGTTTCCGACGTGCACAAGATGAAGCTAGCGCACGGAAGAAACCCTCCGAACCAACCAATAATGAAAGCTGACACAGAGGCGAGAAATCCACCGATAGGGTCAAATGGAAATCAAGGTACTGCACGAATCCCAAGTGTGATAATGTGTGCTGACGTCGAACACAGGGGAAACCACTCAGTCAAAGACCCATAATGATGATCAAATGTTGAGCACAAGGTCACCTATCAATGATGGAAATAGGGCCAGGGTGTGGCTCTAGGTTTGCTCTCAGAGCAATGTGTCGTAGTCGATAAGAGACAAACCCGCCAGCAAGAAGTCAATGGGGACCTTCTCAAACCAGCACGAGCATAAGACCAAAACATCTGATGTGATAGAACATGATACTGACAAGACCGGGAAGGCCGACTGAATAATGAGTCAAGAGACACCGCAGAATGGCCGACTCAGGTTAAACTTCCCTTGAACAAAAGCATGACTCGTGATGACCATGGCAGTAAAAAGTGACACTGTATAAGTCTGTCATGCAGGAGGCAAAACAAACTCTCCATATGATTGGAAGAGATAACCAACCGGGGGAGAACTGACAAGTGAAACATGGTAAAGGCTGGACCTAGGTCAAACTAGAACCATCCCAAAGGAAGGAAATATATATAAGTATATGTGCTTTGTTCAAGGGCGACAAACTGACTCTGTACTGCCATCAAAATAACGAAGATACATCCCGTTCCCGCTCTTTTTTGTTATATTTGATTTTTTTGTCTTTTTCATATAATAAGCCTGAAAAAGAATAAAAGAATGCTATGGTACAATGGATAGAATGATTATCAAGAAACAGATGCACTAGTTCCTGGGATTGGAACGATCCTATGCTCAATGCAAGGTGGCAGAAACTGGTAAGCGATACTCAGAGGAATGTTCCATCCATGGGTAAAAGGGTGTCAAGTCGCGATAGCCAAGTGCATGCAATGGTTAACTTGTACAGATAGTCAAGGTCAAAAGTTGGCTTAAACATTGAGTCCAAATGAAGCTGGCTAAAGGCCAGGATAAACAAGTAGCCAATATGCAATGCAGTAATACAACTCAACAACACCAGGGAGCCTCTAGGGTAATAGCTAGAAAAATGATAGTGAGGAAGAAGAAGAATGAAGCTTCAACACATAAGTCATGGCGGGACTAAAGAGGACTCCCGAGCCTACATAAAATGCAGCATGGGCAACAAGTGATAGCGAGGAACTAACTAAGAAGCCCATGTAAAGGAAGGCTCTACCATCAAGTCATGATTAAATAATCGGCGAGTGAAATGGGTGTAATAGTCATGACCTGATGGGATCGACCCTATGGCAAGTGATCAGTATGGAGGCTAGTATGCAAGATGTAGCGGAAAGTGATTTCCCTAACCCATATGCCAGTGAAGATCATATACCTGCCGTGACGAGTCAGTAATCATGGATCAAAAAACGGGGAAAAATCTCAAATTCGTCAAAATGTACATGAAAACATACCAAACTGGGCACTTCCAAGCATCCGGGTTATGCAGCTTAAGATAGATCGAAAAAATAAGCATAACAAATTTTTGCGAAAATTTTCAACTTTTTGGACATAAATAGACAAATTACCTCATATTTGGTTCATTGTTACATTGCTGATTTGGAAAAAATTGCTTTGGAGCAAAAAAATTCTTTCGTCAAATCAGGAGCAACCGACCGTCAAATCGCACCGAATTTGTCAGGTAAGCTCATCAATCATCCTTGCAAATCATTTTGTCCGTTCATAAATTAAAATTTAGTGATTTTCACCATAGAAACCCTTGCTAAAAATCACGGGTTTGCGCATACGCGGGTTGGTAACGATAAAGTCGTCTATACACGCAAATGTGCATAAATAAAGTCGCGTATGCGCAGGACCAAATGAAAAAATGCGTAGCTAATGAAGGATTTATTGAATTTTGACAGGATAACCATATCATGGAGAGAGCGTGAACACAGTGCAATTGATCAAGAAGTCCTGCGAGATCGAGCATCGCTAAATATTCTTCGGAATTGCGGTTTGCTCAAGTTTTTCAAAATGCCAAATATGAAGAGTAATTTCCGGTTGCTCGAAATGCTTGTGAACTATTGGGAACCAGAAGAGGACTGCTTTATGATAGATCAGATGCCTGTACGCATTGAAGTGGAAGACATATTTTATCACTGGACTCTCCCGGAGGGGGGAACCAGTAGACTTGCACGGGAAGCCCTTGGGAGGGCTAACCGTGGAAGATTATGTCCACGTGTACTGCGTAGAGGGTTCCAAGAAAGTTGTAACTCAAATTTCAATTAAAGATTTAAGGGATTTTCACATGAAAATCCTCCTTTTCACCATTGGCAGAGTGGCAGGATCTGCCTCCCTACACCAGGCGTCCAGGACGCAAATGAGCATAGCAGTGGAATGCTTAACTCATGTATATGATTGGTGCACAGCCCTATTGCTGAACATGAAGCAACAATTGACCTCAATCCGCCAAGTAAAGACAAAACATTTTGGATACGGTACAATTTTGATGACATTCTTCTTCGAGAAGATACCAGCATTGAGACCCAGAGTGATCTCTACCATCAGCAGCCCAAGAGACCCAAGAATTGCCCGCTGGGCAGACATGATGAAGAGATTAGGGGGAAGTGAAGTTCCCCGGACCACTTGGGATGATGAGTTCTTCCTTTGGTGGGGAGAACAAATCATCGTTGTGGACGACTATCCCTATGCCGGGATGGACTTTCGTGGAGATCCAGATCTTGTTCTTCCACCAGGCACAGCATGGGGCACAGTCGGTAAGTTTGCAAAAATTTTGATTTATATAATTTTTTTGGATTTTTTCAAATATGTATGAAAAAATGAAAACAAACATGTTTTTGATTGGATTCATAATGACTTACAATGTAAACATGATCATGATACAGATATTGGACCAGTTCAATTCGAGGTTTCCTATGACAAAAAAGCGCCGCCAGGGGGCGAAGCAGGACAGAGGATCTGTGAGGAGCGTCTGTGTTGGGGCGTAGGAACTTGGAGGGGTTAACCCGCCAAGTACCTATGGCTGCCGTGGAAGATCTGCCGGAAGCCATCCAGAGACGGGTGGTAGGAGTGCCCCGAGACTGGGTACGGTTATTCCGCCGAGTTGCCACCGCGATTATGTTCTATAGGAACATGACTTCTGGGCAGGGACCTCAAGAGTAGATAGATATGATGTATCAGATGACTGTATATTATGTGAGACTAAACATGATCAGGCATAAGCCCAAATTTTGTATGCCTTTATGGATCCAAATTTTGTAAAGTTTTTGAACACTCTGATGATATATATACAGCGATGTTTGATGTGATGTGATAAATGTATCAAAATGTATGATTTTTTTGATGATTAAATTTTATTGTATGGAATGATTAATATGCCAATCCAGTGCCTGATTAGCTAATGAGTCTGCCAACCAATTGTCAGCTCGAGGAATATGAATGAAAGTTAAAAATTGAACTGATCTTTGTAACAAGCGTACCCTCAAGAACAACCGGAGTAAAACAGCCTCAACTCATATAATAGTTCCAACTGCCACTGCCACCACTGTAGAGTCCAGCACCACTAAATTAATCAACACCAAAGATATTGCTCCGGAGAGATAAACAACCCATAGTGTATTCTGTTATATTATTAGAAGCAGACTCACGTAGTGCTCGGATTGATCTAGCTGACCGATGGATAATGAAGGCCTGCCGCTGAAGCTAAGTTCCTGGTGCCCTGTGTGTGTTCATTAGCATTATCGGCGAAACCGAAATGACTCCCTTGTTCCAACACCGCCAAAGAAGATAAAAAAAACATTACTGCCAACCCATCAAGATCGAAAATCAACCAGATATGCTGAAGGAAACTGAATGAGAGCAGAAAGTTATTGATGCCAGTCAAGCTTCAGTAATAGATTTCAAATAGAGCCCATTTCTAGGCTCCGACAACTCGTTCCCTTCAAAATCAACCAAGGTATATGCTCCTTTTTTAAGGACTTTTTTAACGATGAAGGGGCCATACCACATAGACTTAAACTTTCCTGCCCCCAGGGCATCTTTTTCTTGGGCATAGACCAAAACAAGGTCACCTTCCGAAAAAACTCTGGGTTTGACCGCCTTATCGTACTGAACTTTAACTCGATTTTTATGCGCTTCATTCATCGTGGCAGCATCCCGACGCTGCTCATCGAGATGTTCCAGATGAAGGAGCCGTTCTTCAAGACTAGAAGTGTCAGGAAGAAGTTCAATAGCTAATTTAAGAGAAGGAATCTCGCATTCAATGGGAAATACGGATTCCAACCCGTGCACTAGCTGAAACGGAGTAAAGCCAGTTGCAGTTTTCACTGACGTCCTGTATGCCCAAAGTGTAGGATATAGCATAATATGCTAGTTGGATCTAGCTTTATCAATTGTCCTTTGAAGAATTGTCTTCAAGGATTTATTCACGGCTTCCACTTGCCCATTGGCTTGAGGATAATACGGAGATGAATGCTCCTGCCGGAAACCCAATTTGAGAGCCAACTCGGCCATCATACTATTCTGAAAATGACTGCCATGGTCAGTGACAATCTCTCTAGGAATACCAAAATGAGCGATAACCTGGTTGAAAAGGAAAAGAGTTGCAGTCTCACCATCATTCCCAAAAGTAGGCATAGCCTCGACCCACTTCGTAAAGTAGTCTACTGCTACAATAATTTACTTGTGACCTTTAGCCGAAGGCGGGTTACAAGTATTATAATCAATACCCCACTTTGTAAAGGGACCGACAGTAATGACTGGAAAAAGCGGAGCTGGATGAGCGCGCATTTTTCGAGTATAGACTTGACACGGATGACACTTTTTGACCAATTCGATACAATCCTTGAAAATCGAGGGCCAAAAGTACCCAGCACACAAGATTTTTTGGGCTATATCAAGCCGAGATAAATGACCCCCACAAGCTCCACTGTGGGAATCATTCAGCACAGCCTCAGCTTCTTCGAGAGTTAAGCAGTGTCTCAGAATTGAATCAACCCCTCGACGATATAAAGCATCACCAATAATCAAATAATTCTTGGCCAAGTGACACAACTTACGACGCTCATCTTTCGAAAAAGTAGAGGGAAACTTCGCAGTCTGAAGATACACAATGATATCTCCATACCAAGGATCCTGTGAAGAGATAAGAAACAAATGTTCATCCGGAAAGGATTCATCATAGATCATCTCTTCCCCACAGGGCAACTCGGAGATCAATTCTGCGAAAACCAATGATTTCATAAACTCAAGATAAAATTCCTACAAAATCACAATCCATCTATTGTATTTTCCCCCAATCACTCACCTACTGAGGACAAACTGAAATGGATTGGTTGCTGCCAAAACATAAGTTTTTCGTAGAATAATGTAATGCCGGAGTCGCTGCACAGCATGAACTGCTGCTAAAGCTAACTTTTCTATCGGAGTGTACCGGAGTTCAGGTCCTACCAATCCTTGACTAAGATAGTAAATAACATGCTCTGCAAGAGCATCATCCTCCTGAACCAGAACCATACTGATGGTAGATTCTGCTGCTGCCAGATACAAAAGGAAATCCCTGCTATAATCAGGCGGACTCAATAAAGGAGCAGAGGTCAATGCTTTCTTCAAAGCATCGAATGAGCGTTGAGCAAAGTCATCCCAAAGAAATGGAACTCCCTTCTTCAACAATCTCATAAATCCCTTTGTAACTTCAGCATAATCTATGATAAATCTCCGAAGAAAATTAGACTTTCCTTGTAGACTTTGAAGCTGACGGATAGAGGACGGGGGAGGCAACCGAAGTATTGCCTCAACCTTGAAGGGATCTACCCGAATCCCTTCCCTAGACACGATGAATCCCAATAACCGACCAGATGTGACCGCGAAAACGCACTTGTTCGGATTCAACGTAATCTTATAGAAATGACATCGTTCAAATATTTTCCGGAGGTGAGCAGGATGATCCATCCTCTTTCGAGAATGAGCAGCTAAATCATCCAAATACGCCTCGATAATATTTTTGATGTCGTGGAAGGCATATGACATGGCCCGCTGAAAGGTAGCCCCAACATTTTTAAGACCAAAAGGCATCTTCTTGTATGAAAATGTACCCCAGGGACAAATAAAGGCAGTCTTATGCTGATCTTCAGGACGGATAGTAATTTGATTATATCCGGAGAAACCGTCCATGAAGGAGAAAATCTCATTACCGGCACACTCGTCAATGATCTGATCGATAATGGTGTGGGGTAATTATCTTTAGGACATGATTTATTTAGGTCTCTGAAATCGATGCAAACTCGAATCGTTCCTTGCTTTTTATCTACAGGAACAGGGTTTGAAACCCATTCAGTCAAAGGAATAGGGAAAATGAATCCCGCCTTCAGCAGCTTCTCCACCTCAGCTTTGATAGTTGCTGCCTTCCTAGGATTGACCGGACAAAGTTTTTGCCTCACAAGCTTAGCGTTTTCGTAAGTCTTGATCTCATGCTGGACAATAGATGGATCTATACCAGGAATTTCCTCATAAGACCAAGCGAATACATCCCTATACTCTTTAAAGAGCTCGGTGTAAATTTGAACCTCTTCACGGGAACATTCAGCTCCGATGAAGACATTCTCAATGATATTGGGATCCCTGGAAATGTTCACCGGGATAGTAGGATAAATCACAGCCATGTTCCCTTCAGCATAAACCTGTGTTGGTGCTAAAGGGTTCAGGACTGGGTGAACAGGACCAGGAGACTGAGGACTTGGAAAACTTGTTTCAACTTCGCTTAAATCAGGTAAAAAGTAAGACTGATGATGCAAGTCATCCCACGGTCTATCTATACTAGTCATAGCTTCCAGGATGGCCTCTTCAAATGGAAGAGTGGTATCAAGGCAATCCTGGGCAGAAGAAGAACTAGGTGTCCAAGCCGGATCCACATCTCCATCCAACTTTTTCTAGCCTTTTCCTGCGGATCCGCGGATGTTTAGTCTATAAACCATGGCAACCCCCGTACGTTTTTCTACTATTACCTGCAGACCCCCATAAAAATCCAAATAAAATAAAAATTAAATTCTAGAAGCCTAGTTGGTTGAATATTCTCCCAACTGGAAGCTTCTAGAGTCGCAATCAGTTCGAGCTTTATCCCTCCACTCATGGAGCTTAACCCTTGGTCCATGGAGCTAAAATCCCTTCATGAGAGGAATCCACCCCCTTCTTCATGGAACTGAAACTACCTCCATTTCCCTATAAATTGAGCTCAAGTTTTAGGTTGAATGGTAGACATACATGGTAGTTGCTGAAGAAATTCATAAGAGTGCATACTTTCTACACTAGTGAGTTGTTGTTGGCATGAGAATGATTACACCCTTATGTCCATAACTCCATGCTGGTATTCAGAGAGAAAGGTTTATCAAACTGAAGGAGAAACGATTGTTTAGGACCCCGGGAGAAATATGTACAACATCAAGGTATCAGGTTCTACTTATTGAAGAAGCCACTTTGGAGCGACGGGACAAAAGACTGCATCAAACATTGGATTTCAAGTTAAGGGCATGTCCTCTCTACTTTCTTATAATAATTTTGAAATGCATTTAATCTAGAGAAAAAAATTTTTGAAATGGATGTTTGTTTCTATCTATTCGTTGAATACTAGGGAGATCGCTCTTGTCCGCAAGAGAGATTAATCCGCATAACAAAATGGCATCCGTACTGGGGAAATATAACTTATTTTTATTTATTTATTTTCAGTTTGAATTTTAAGATTTTGAATTCTCTGAGTCGGGTTGGGTAGATAACTTTTAAGAATCCCTAAAAAAGAAAGCTGATTATTTATTTATTCAAATTTTTTCCTTGCCTCTGCGGTTTTCAGCAAAAAACAGTGCAGCAACCTCCGTAGGTTTTAGTTCAAAACAGTGCGCATCCGCTCTATTTTCCATTAGAAACTACGCACCCCCGTAAAAATTTTGAAAAATTAAATTTCTCTTTTTTAGAGCCCGATAACCTGATTCTTCAAGTTTTCCCTGATCCTTTTACAGTCTTGTCAGTCTCTGTTAAGTTATTTGGGTGTTTTGAATATTCTTTTTGAGAAATTCTTAATTTGATTTCCTTTGGTCATTACTTCGAGGTTTGTCTCAGTTTCTTAACAATTTTTGCATCTTTTTGTTTTTGTTTTTGCTGAATTGTGCCTGAGTGTTAATCGCCTTTGAGTGTTTTTACTTTTGACCTTTGGAATTCTCACCCAATTTTCTTTATTTTCACTTGATTGGTTCCTTAGATTACATTAGCAAAGGGAAATAGTCTTGTTGTTCTTTTCCTGATTTGGAATCATCTTGTGTTTGAGAATTCTCTTGCATAGATTACATTTTCATAGTTAGAATTTTCATTTTAAGAATATGAATGAAAAATGTGCATAGATTACATTTGCATACTTTTCAAGAGAATTGTGCATAGATTACAACTACATAGTTTACATTCTGGAAAATGCATTAATTTTTCTTGTTGAAATTAGTGCATTAGAGAATATGTTATATTTTCTCTTATTTATATATTTTTGCATTGTTGGAAGTGAATGGAAACTCTCTCCTTACTTTAATTAGGATTCATCGAATTAAAAAGATTACATTATCATATTCGATTGCATTCAATTTTCGGTCAGGTCATAACACCACTAGTTTCATATCCATTTACACTTTGAGTAAAAAATAGCCAAAATAACACAACACTAAATAAAATTCATCTAGATATTTTACATTTTCTAGGGCTCATTCCACCAACATAGCTTAGGCTAGTGTTTTGGAACAGGTTGTAATTAACATTCCAAGACAGTTTAAATAAAAAAATATCATCTTTCGGTAGGAAAATTTCCAATTGTTGCAATTGTTCTCTGGGAAGCTCTTCTTAAAAGAGTCAAGCACGAGATCATGTTGGACCCAGTGAGGTAATCGTACCTATCTAATTGGCAAAGATAGAATATGTGCACATAATACAAATGGTAAACCTCGGATTAACCATTGTCGAGGAGCTTGGGGTCACTTGGTGGTAAACCTCGGATTTACCATGTCAAGGAACCTTCAATGGGATTGAGCTTGATACTCTACCCTTGCGTGTATATCGGATCGTAGACTTTCCAGGTGCAATTTTCTCAATTGGTGACCTTAGTGGCCATAATCTTTAGGATTTTTCCCAAGGTGATGGTGGAGGTAAGGTCCCACTGCACCTGGAACAGACGTTGACTAGACTCACTTGGACTTTCCAGAGGGTACTCTTCACTTCGAGCTGGCATAGAGGAGATACTTGCACTAGATTTTTTCATTAAGCAGGTTGTCAAGGTAACTGTTTTCACTGCCTATTTTACACATTAATTTCCACGACATTGGATTTCATCACTAACTAGTGTTGTTATTGTGGAAACATATTGTTTGTGTGTGGTTTGACTCCTAGATTTGATAGTGCGTGTTCATTTGTTTGTTTTTAATTTTTAAAGGCCTTATTTGTGGATTGTGAATTTGAATTGTTAATACTTTTAAATTGTTAATAAATTTCACTGAAGTTGAATCTGATGGTAACTGTTCCAGAATTTACCAACCAAGGAACCCCTCTTAACTAGAATCCTGGTACTTTTCCTTGCTTTAGAAATGTTGGTCCTCCTTATATGGATACATTTTCATTACCTGGATTTACCATAGGTTTACCGGTATGGTTATTTTCAAATTCATTGACCTCGAATACTCCAATTGTTCCACCTCAACCGGATGCTTCACCTCAACATGTTTCACCATCTCAATGTCACCAACTCATGTTGATCCTTTAACTTCTTCGCCCAACATGTCTTCCTCCCTTTTTTCTTCTTCGCTTGGTAAAATCCTTGATGCTAGTAACCAGGTGGCTAAGAAGAAGAAGAAGCAAGATAAGAAAGGATTCAACCAACCAACCATGGTTGTAAGTGTAAATAATGTTGAGGAAGCCTTCAACATGCATCGCAAACCCAAGCTTTGTAAGGGTGACCACTTCCTTATCAATTTTCCTAGTATTCCAAAGGTCTTGGAAGTATGGTCAGAAAAATCCTATCAACTTACTGTGATTCCATCAACCAGTGATCATCAGGTTCCTGGGAAAAAGGGTAAAGGTATGTTTCCTTGTAGGTTATGCAAAGGGAGTCATCAAACTCACATTTTCTCTCACATGGATGAAGCCTCAAAATTGTTGGAAAACCTTATTTTTCCACAGCAACAAATTCCAACTGGTGACCGTAAAATTTCTCCCAACCTACCGCCAACTGATGAAGTGATTGATCTAATTCTAAGTACAGTCATTCCCACTCTTCCATTAAAGAGTGAAACTGATATCACTCAGGTTGATGATCCATTAGTTGATCAAGTGGTCGACTCAATTTCACATTTGGTTGATCTCACTTTCCCTGTAGAGAGTGAAATTCATACCAAAAAGGTTCTTCTTGTTACATCGAATTCTTCTATGCTAGGAGGCATTTCACCTGTTTCTACATAAACCCCTCCAAGTACCGAGGTCTTTTCCTTTGATTGGAATAAACTGACAAAACCTCATCTTCCTTCCTCCATCCCTTTCCAAATCATTTTGAAGGCTTGTGGTAATAATGTGTATCGCACAAATATAGATGAAGGTGATTCTGTTAGTATTTTATTCTCAACTGCTTGGCAATATTTGGGTCCCCCTCTGCTTGTGCCTGTTACACAGAATCTGTCAGCTTTTAACAAAACCATTAGTGAACCTTTAGGGATCCTTCCTAAGTTTCCTATTACCTTGGAAGGTAAAACTATCTGTATTGATCTTGTGGTGGTCTGAGGCCCCTTGGATTTCAATTTTCTCCTTGGGTGAGACTATATCTATGAAATGAAAGTTGCCGTATCAACACTCTTTCGCGTGATGTCTTTCCCTCACAATGGAAACATTGTGACTGTTGACTAGCTTTCATTCTTTAGTCTTGATTCGACTACCAATAATCCGAAATCCCTAAATTTTCCTTATACGGAAGTGGTATCTACCCAGCTACAGGTTAATTATGTGGCAACCAGTCCCATGTTTTCAATTACCGATGCAAGCGAGCTTCTCACTATTTTCTCGACTTCCTTTGACTTAGATCTGGTAATTGACATGGAAAACCCTATCAGATTATTTGAACGCAGTGTTCTTATCCCTATTGAGTCCCTTGACATGTGTTCCTTCTAGAGAATTGTTCTTCCATCTGATGAAGACCTCTTGGAAGCCATGATCGAGGAGTGTCCCTTGACATGAGTTTCTTCCAGTTGGAAGCCATGCCAAGGTTCCATGAGGATAGTTATTTTACTATGTCAATCTCATTAAAAAATGAAACAGGCCCTTATGAGGATGCTTCTTTTCCTATGTCAACCTCGTTAAAAAATGAATCAGGCAATGAGGATAGTTCTTTTCCTGTGCCAACCTCGTTAAAAAATGAAACATGTCACCTTGAGCATAGGTCCTTTTCTTGTGTGAATCTCGTTAAAAAATGAAACAAGTTTCCATGAGCATAGTTATTTTCCTGTGTCAATCTCATTAAAAAATGAAACAAATCCTCTCATAATTGAGTCGAGTCTTTGATTAGGTCTCATAAGTGACAAGTCAAGTATTTCATCTGATCTCGTAAATGAACCTTCATTACATCCAGCTATTAGTAACCAGTAGTCTACTTAGTTGAATTAAATGAAGCTTAGGGGGCATGTGCTCTAGCAAGTTACGCTTGGGGGGCATTGAAACACATCTCAAGCATGATTTTTCCTTTGTTTCAAGCTTGTGTAAAAATGAAACCACTTTCAAGCATAGTTTTCCTTTGTTTCAAGCTTGTATAAAAATGAAACTTATCTCGGGTCCATTTCAGTTATTATTTTCAAGACTCATTAAACTCATGAAAATCCTGAGATTATTTTTCTATCTTTCATTCTTGTAAAACACATGAAAATGCCGAGTTCTTTCCATCTTTTCCTGCTCGTAAATTAAATTGAAATTCGGCCATATGAGTACACTTTTTATCACTTTTTCGAACTCATTAAAAATTATGAAAAAGCGAAACCCTAGATTTCTCTTTTAAGCCCTTTTCAGACTCTCTAAATATGAAAAGATCGTTGAGTACTTGACTATTCGAACTCGTTAAAGTAAATGAAAATTCTTCCTTTTGTCGAGGTATAAAAGGTATCTTTTTTAACACCTATTTATCTCACATTAATTATCAATCCGGGAGCGACTTTTTATTTCAAGAGTGTACTCTGTCTGAGGCAGCAATTTATCCAAGAGTAATGCCGTGAAGATGTAGTACAAAATAACAAATGCAAAGGTAACAAATGCTTGTAAATAAACCTACTTACAGTGACATGAATGGAAAGATTAAACTACATCAATCTTGCAAAACATCGATTAGGGATGCAGTAGCAGTAACTCTTTCCCTTAGAAATCAATGCAAGATAACCAATCTGGGGACTTAGGAGCAATAACCTCTATCCTCTATAGTTGGAGATCTTGAAGCAATTGAAACAAAAGCAGATTCAATGAAAGCAACTTAAAAGGAATGGAATCTGGAAAGGAACAGCAACATATGCTAATTAAATAAGCAATGGAACAGAAATGAAACAGCAGTATAAAATGGACATCAAACAAACTAGATTTCTATGCTTTAGTTATGTCGACAGCCACTCACCACGCAACAACCAACTATGGCAAATTATAAACAGATGGAACAGTTGCTTAAATCAGATACAGAACATCAACGTTTTATAATAGTAACAAGATAATCAGACAACGAATCGTGCTTCTTTTAAAGAATGAAACAGCAATGGTTCTGTACTTGATCTAACAACAATGAAACAATTCTGTAATAGAAATAAATACTAAACACACTCCACACGACAGTAAATAAGAATTAGAAATACAAACAGCAGAACGATTCCACCAGGGTCGGGCCCTCAACCACCGGTGAAACGCTGCTGCGCTTTACTCCAGCGTTTGAGAAGTGGAATGAGAACAAACTCTTTTATTAATCAGGCATGAATAACGTTTACAAACAGCTCGTACTCTCTTATCAAGAGTCGATGCACAATTCTGCAAATTACCACCAAAAAAGTCTCTTAACAGCAATACATGCTTCTCCTTTTATAATCAGAAGGAGGAGAAATTAAATAGCAAATATGATCTCCCATAACAATATTGGATTTTTCCCAACAACTTAATCATCCAGAAAATATATTTCCAACAATATTTCAACAAGAGCAAGGCGAATTTGGCTTTGCAGCTGAGATTTGGAGGACAGCCGCAACAACAGAACTGATAAAATCGTGCTCAAAGAACCCTGTGTTTCTCTCAATACAAGCCGAATTTGGGCAAACTGTTCTCTAAAAAAGTTGATTGGGTCCATTCTGGACAAAACCCATGTTCCGGATTTTCCATATTCTTCTTCATTTTCTCAGAATCTCAACCGCAAAACTGTCACTTCTTATTCCAGCGAATTTCTGAGTTGGAATATTTCATGATGATTTGGAAATCAAATCTGCAGTCTGGCAAATATCTTGGAGGCTAAAATGGTGAGTGATATTACAAAATATATTAAAAAACCATCATTGATAAAATTATGCATAATAATCATTAATTTATTAAAAATAAAGGAGAATAAATAATATTCATCCATAAGAGCATAAATCATTATAAGATGGATTTATATGATAAATTATAATAAATGACATGATAAACAAGAGTAAAAGTGGATGAAATAAGTGATAAAAAGTGGTCGTATTCACGGCCCAACACCTTTCAGTATAAGTTTACCCCTTTTTTTGGACTAAAATGGACTAATTACGAAAAAGGTATATGTTGACTAACCATGGTCAATAGAGTTCTCTCCTGCATTATTTTATCCTTTTTCGGGCCTAAGAGACTAAATTTACGAAAAAGAACAACCATGGAGTTTACTTATGTTTTTCTTCTGAATCACTAAAACTGAAAAACACTGAGTTTCTCCTATACTGAACTCGTTAAAATTTAACAATAAAGGACCTGTCGATTACAAACAGGACCAGACCACTCCTTCTTAGGGTTCAATTTTAATACTAAGATGGACTCATCCAAAGGATTAGCTTATACAAACAAGAAAATGTTATCCTCCTCAAGCTTGTCAAAAATAAAGAGGTACTTGCCGGTAATGGTGGGGGGGAAAGAGAGAAAAAGAATCTAGTTGTCACCCTTGTTTAGAAAGCAGTGTGTCGCTTTTGAACATGACACTTTATCATACTTGTACCTGGGTTGGGAAATCCTTTGTCTAAAATTTAATCAAAATACATTTAAAGTCTTCAGCTAGTTTCTGGGTATTAGCTTTAGTTCTAATGCTGCCAAACCATCTGCAGTGCCGTTATGTGTTCAAGAGAGAGTTCAAATAAACCATTCATTGAAAACATTTGTCTCCATTCACGTTGACCATCCATGAGTTAGTCCTTGCAAAAAATTTCTTCAAAACTTGATCTAATGGTTTCGTGTCGTAGGCTTTCCTACGACGGATCACTTTCTATTGACATCAGCTCATCATCTAGAAATTTGATCTAGAATCCTATCAGTACCTTGGGATCTGCATGCCCTAATGGAAGATTTATCGCCTTCGACGATAGGTTGCATCATTGACCTTCAATCGAATGATTCTATGAGTGTTCGACTGCAAATCATTCATTCACACTTCATAGATTGTGCTGGAGTACTTTGAGAATCATTGTCATTATTGGTGGTTTCTCTCACACATTTTAACGATTCACATCACTGACTGGTAATCAAGTGGTTTCTACCATGTTCGACTTCGACACAATCAATCGCATGGATAGATTCGTACTAGTTCGGGAAGCGGAAATCGAGACCCTGGATCTAATTTTCACCATATAGGTTGCGAGGAGTTTTATTATTCATGATACAGTAGACTATTCATGATATATGGTTACGCCCACACTGTGTCTATTTTGATGTAATATTGAAACCATATCTGTACCAGAACATTTAGTTAGTTTTTATCTAAGTATGGGAATGCCTACCTCAACGATGATATGATTACATATATATATATATATATATATATATATATATATATATATATATATATATATATGTTTACATTGAATTTTTTTACAGTTTTTTGACCGGTGTCTCCAATCCAAACCTCGGAATGATAAAGCACTTCACTCTTCAGAATAACCTTAGACTTCGCACTTTAGGGGGAAATATGTTACACATTATTTTGTGACCATGACATTTGATTGTCTATATAGGTCTATCACTACCCATATCATCTTCCCTTAGAAGTCAAAAAACCTTAATGTTCCTGAATCAAGTCTTGGAATTGGAGAAAAGCTCTATAAAACCCTTAAAAGTCTACCTCCGCACATTTTCTAGCCTTTTCCTACAGATCCATGGATGTTTGATCTATTAACCACAGCAACCCCCAAAAATTTTGCTACTATTACGTGATGACCCCTATAAAAAGCCAAATAAAAGAAAAAGTAAATTCTAGAAGCCTAGTTGGTCAAATATTCTCCCAACTGGAAGCTTCTAGAGTCGCGATCAGTTCGAGCTTTATCCCTCCACTCATGGAGCTTATCCCTTGGTCCATGGAGCTCAAATCCCTTCATGAGAGGAATCCTCCCCCTCTTCATGGAACTGAAACTACCTCCATTTCCCTATAAATTAAGCTCAAGTTTTAGGTTGAAGGGTAGACATACATGGTAGTTGCTGAAGAAATTCATAAGAGTGCATACTTTCTACACCAATGAGTTTTTGTTGGCATGAGAATGATTACACCCTTATGTCCATAACTCCATGTTGGTATTCAGAGAGTGTTGAAGATTGCAACAAGAAACAGTGAAGGAGGCATCCTGAAACATCTTTCCTGATCCTAGTTGGAAAGTGATCACCTAAACTAGGTGGGAGCCACACAGGTGATTTTTTGTCGCAAAGTCTATTTTTAGACTATACTTTCTGTTGAGACATATGGATGTGGTCTATGGTTACTAAGTACTATTTATGGATGGTTGGTCAAGTTGGTAAAAAATAGGTGGACCTCTATTTTTAGACATTGGGCGGAGTCTATTTTTAGACTGCCAGTCTAAAAATAGATCAGTCGAATATTATTAGCTCTTAATAATATTTGGACTATAAACATTATCTTATCCTCTTGGAGCACTTCAGTTTGAGCTACAGATGTGTCACAGGTAGCTGACATAAGGGATTACGCTATTCCTAGGGTTTAGTTGAGCTATTGCATGGTTGACTTCATTAGAACTCATGTGGCAGAGTTTGGTGGAGTTGATGAGACAGTTGATGGAGTTGTGTTCGGTTTCACTTAGTTAAACTAGTTGTATTTAGTCTAACTGACAAATACACTAGTGATGAGTGGTGTGAATTAATTATTAATTAATTCACTAATTATTAACTCATAAATCAACTAAAGAATACATTAGTTAACTGCAGTGCATGGACAGTTTAGTGGAGACCAGTGTTAGAGGTGGGTGAAAGGGTGAGTGTGACTATCAGTTGTGACTATACTTGTGCATGAGATTTGCACACACATTGATTGAGATTTCCAATTAGGATTGCGCAGTACAAGCTAGTGGGATTTGAACTTAGATCTCATCATTATTTATCTTGGATTGCGCAGTAGAGGCAGGCAGACAGGTGGAGCAGATTGGAGCATGGGATGTGCATGATCTGAGCTTGTTTTGTGTGTAACGATTGGAGATAGTGCTGAGAGCTTGTGAGGAGTTTCTGCTATGTATTGTTACATGTTCTCTATCATTATAATATACAGATAGTTGAGGATTTTCAGCTGTAATCTTTCCCCATTACATACTATGTTATATGTGTGATTGATTATGTTTTAATGTGTGCATGCGACTGCTTCTAATTCCGAAAATTGATGATCAATGGTAGAAGAGATTTTGTATTGTGCATGAAGATAAAATAGTGTGTGATCAGGAGAATCTCGATGGATAACATATCAGTTATTCAAATTTCTACAGAGAGGAAGGCTTATTAAACTGAAGGAGAAACGATTTTTCAAGACCCTGGGAGAAATTTGTACGACATCAAGGCGTCAGGTTCTACTTATTGAAGAAGCCACTTTGGAGCGACGGGACAAAATAATGCATTGAACATTAGATTTCAAGGTAGGGGCACATCCTCTCTACTTTCTTATAATAATTCTGAAATGCATTTAATCTAGAGAAAAAATGTTTCGAAATGGATGTTTGTTTTTAGCTATTCGTTGAATACTAGGGAGATCGCTCTTGTCCACAAGAGACATTAATCCGCATAACATTTTGTTATACCATAAAGCCTATTAATAGGAAATAGGATCTATATCATCCTTTATTTTTACCCACTCATCCCTAGGAAATCATTTCCATGGAATTTTTGGGAGGTTTAATACAACCAGTAAGAGACAGAACTACATGTTCAAGGCAATTGATAGGTTCACCAAGATCTGTGTTATGATGCCCTATGAAAAGACCTTCAATGGGAAAGAAGTAGAAAAAATTTTCTTTGGATAGGTTTGGCCGCACTTTGGGATACCAAGGAGCATCATTTCAAATAGGGACATGAAATTTATGAGTGTATTTTAGACTAAAATTGTGGGAGAAGATGGACATGAAGTTGAAGAGGTCTACGCCATTCCATCCATAGACAGATGGGAAAATAGAAGTAGTCAATAGGACTTTGGTGCAAATTTTTATGGGTTATAATAAGAAGCATCTATCATAATATAGAAATCCACACTTCTACTAGTAAGTCCCTGTTTAAAACTTGTTGTGGATATTTTCTACCTTCACCTTTGGATATTGCATATGGGTAGCAAGGAAGAGTGAGGAATGATCTTACATAGGATGCCTTTAGGGCTGAAAAAATTGTTGATAATATCAATAAGATACAGGTACATGAGACACTATAGAAGTCATAGGAAAAATATAATTTCATGCATGATCATCACAGAACAGAGAATTTGTTCAAGGTGGGAGACAGAGTATGGTTAGATTTGAACAAGGACAGGTTATAGGGTCCTGGTAAGAAAATCAAGGCTCTATAGTATGGTCCCTTTGAGATACTGGAAAATGTGGGAGATAACAACTATAGACTCGGTCTACCCCCATACATGTGCATCTAATCAGTTGTGAATGTAGAGAATCTAAAATTGTATGAGTCCTCTATGCTAGATCAGGAAGAGGAACATGCCATACCTTCTATAGAGGATTTGGTATCAGATGCATAGGCAAATTTGACAGAGGATACAATTTTGAAAAATATGTACATAAGTACAAGGCAAGGGTAAAATTTTGATTCTTTAGTAGCGCACCTCTTTTTTCATTTTCTAAACGGATATATATTTCCAATGATGCAAAAACGCCTCAATAGGATTCTAAATGCAAAATTTATGTCACTCATAATTTGACCTTCCTATTTTCAACTCCATAATTTAAGAGGATGCCACGCCAGCCCCCATAACTCATGAAAAATGGATTAGCCACATGATTATGATGAATAATACTCTAGAATAGTCCATATTGTAACTCTAGTTAAGATTTGAGAGAATCAAACCTAACCACTAGTAGGCTATCGAGTTGTGATATAAATGAGCCACTAAGAGGAAAAGGGGTTCCATTATTTTTAAAGTGTATATTTTTCCATAGATGAACATAGTAACCGAGAGGAATGGGGAGAGATAACACAGAGAGGATTTGTGCACTGTACTATGTCATGTTCCACACCATACTTCTTTATGCTTGTAGCCAATTTTTATTCAGAGAAAGAGAGCAGAGCGACATCACCTTCCAGCTGGGTTTTCTCTTGAAATGGTTTCCCAAGATATATCTTGTGTAAATCGTGGTTTGTGATTTATTATTTCACTATTCTCTATTTTTTGCATAATTATAATTTACATGCATATGCAATCCACAATACTTTGTAGATCTAGAAATATAAAGAAAAATAAACCCTCATAGTGTAGATTTCATATTTTTAAGTATAATTTATCAAATATGTTGTGACGAAATTTCCAGTGGAATATTCACAATATTTTATGGATTAGGAATAGAAAAATAGTACATTAATTAAATTTTTTATTAATCGTCCACTAAGGAAAACAAGGAATTGTGTTTGTTAAATTAAGGTCGGTTTGGTTAATCATTTCCACACTTAGCCTCTTTGAGTCTAAGCTCTCAATCATTGCTCCATTCCCTTTTCAACTAAGCTCTCAATCATGAACCCATTCCATGTGACCATGGGCTAGAGATAGAAACCCCCAATCTTCACAATTTTCGAAAATCGCTAATAGAATTATAAGTTATTTACATATTGTGTAAAGAATATCTTCATCCAACATGATAAGGTTCTAAGGGTTTTAAGTGTAGATATTTATGATCAACTTTTCATATTTAGAGCTCTGGAATAAAAATAGAAGGTTTGAGTTTATTCAAGAGCATATTGATACAAGGACATAGTCCTTCAAAACTTACTCATTTCCAAACAAAAAATTAACTACACAGAATAAGATAACTCCAAAATATACATTATACCACATTCATTAATTATTGGAAAGGAATCAAAACATATATAAGTTTGTAATAGTTTTATAAACAAAAATAACATTAACAGAATTTCATATTGGAACTAATCTAATTACACTGAGTTCATCTAAACTTAATAATTTTTTTAATTCCTTTTCCATTAAACAAAAAAATCTATAAAAAAAATGCAAATAAATAATAAGTTTGGAAACAAAAATAAGAGACTTATCTGAGTACACATTAAATGAACAGCTATAACTAGTAGACTAAGTGAATTCTGCCCAATCATAGATATTTCACTGAAGAACTCCACACCCTAGCTAGGTTATGAAACCACCAAGGAAAAGTAGGAATAATGGCCCTTGGTTCATTTTATATAAAATTCAACCAGTATAACTTCCATTGTAACACACGAGAACTTCCTTCTCCACTTCTATGTCCCTTAGAAGTCTCTTCATCTTGTGTGTTTCAAAGAAGACATAGAAAGGTCTAGCTAATGTCATAAAACTTCTTATAGATATTTTTGGTTTTCTAACAGTTTCCAAAATGATATATCCTTAGTTTCATGTCTAGTATGGTCTATCAGTGTTCATGGAACTTTTTTTTCTATACTTCTCTCCTCTATAATTCTCTTTCTTGTCTTTTTCTCTGTCTACTTTCTCCTATTCAAATTTTCCATGCATAATTGTCTAAAAGGAACTTTTCCCCCACTACTAATTCTTGTTCCAAGAATGTAGGGGAGACACATTGCTAAAGTATAGGAATGATGGCTTAATTCTAGGAATTATTTTGCTCTGCTACTCATAATTTTAATAAGGTGAAGATACTAAAATAGGCTAAATAAAGGAATAATAAAGAAATCCCTTAAACCACCTTACCTTTCCCCACATGTGGTATCATAGCCCCTATAGGCACTCATAGTATGTTGGCCTTAATCATCATCATTTTATCAACTATAGAAATTAAAATATTTAAAATACTTACAATACCATGATGTATCTAACCTATGGTAATCATTACATCAAAAAATGAAAATATTCATGCATATTATAAACAAATTTAATTACAATTTTTTACAGAGATAAATTGGGATGTTGCAATTGCACCTTATGGTGATCAATGTAGAAGATAGCAAGCAGTATTGATTTCTTCTTCCAAAACTATTATTGAAAATTCACATCATTGAGCACACTTCTTACTCGATCTAGAAGAGTCTTATTCATGTGTTTTGTCACACCATTTTGCTAGGAAGTTATTACACCAATTTTTTGCTATCTAACCATGTATAATTAGATGGATCAAAATACATCATGTAAGACCAATTTTACCATAGTAAAATTGCTTTCACTAAGAAATAATTTAATAAACCATAGTTTATTAAGTTATTTATGGTCCAAATAGAAAACCCCATGAGGAATAATTAAATAAATCCTTATTTATTTGATTTTCCTCTTTGTTTAATTATATTCCTCGTCATATTTAACACAATTAATAAGAAATAACTAGATAAATCATTATTTATCTTTTTATTCTCTAGGAATAATTAACTAAATCATTATTTAATTAATATCCCTTGTTAAATTTGATTAAATCATTTAGGAATAATAAAATAAATCGTTATTTGTTTAATTATTCCTTGATCTCATCCTTGAAATAAAAAATAAATATTTATTTGTTTATTGTTTCTAAATAAAGGGATTCAACCAATTTAAATTCATTTTCCCTCCAACAAAATATAAAAAAATATTCCAAGCAGTTAGATCTAGATCTTGGTTAATAATATTTTAGTATGCACCATTATCAAGGATAACTCAATATTTTGTTATAAATAGGATGGTTTTTCATTCATTCCTTAACTTTGATCCTTTTATCTTGGTCAGACTTTGATCCTCTTATCATTGTCTATCTTTGATTCACTTTTATTTTCTTTTGCTTATTGAGCTCCTTTTGAGTTCTACACGTCTTGGGTATTCTACACCATTGAGAGAGAAACTCTGAAGCTAAAGCATTTGAGGACAACCAAGAACCCGTCCCATTGAGGGGGACTGTATCAGTTCTCTTCCCATGTGTTACATAATAAAAAAAATTATTTATAATTTTTGTCTTATCCATTGGATATTTTGGAGAAATTCTTATTTCATTTTGTTGTTTAGCTGCTTTATTTGCATAGGTCTGGGTTTATTTTTCATTTGTTTCGACCTTCTATGGCAGATCTAAGAAGTTTGACAACAATATTTGTTGTTAGGGTTGTTTTTCATGTGCAGCTAAAGTGATATATTTTTGTACACTTGTGTTAAGATTTCATACTAACAATTGGCGACTCCACAGGGTTTTATTCAATTTTTCCTACGTGGCCATGTGCTTCAGTACCTAGGATTTTTTATTCAGCTTTCTTTTTTTAACTTCTTAATGTTGTTTTTTACCTTTTATGCCTTAAAATAGTAAAAAATCTAACTTCCGCATGTTTCTGGGTGTTTTCTGCAGGTAAATGGTATCAATCGCGACACAAACGAAAAATATTTTTTGCAACCTGCTGTCGAGACTCCCGAAAGTGTAGCTCGCACTTTTCAGCCCCAAATCTGTGATTTTAGAGCTTGGATAGCAGTTGTTGGGTTTTTGCTAGGTTTTTTTCTGAAATTTTTAGGGTTTGCCACAAGTACTGTTCAGGGTTGATTGACCTCTGTCTCCGCCTGTCTTAGGCCTAGATATGCTCAGTTTTTCTTTTTGAAGTGGGACCAAGCCTCTTAGGGCTTCAGTACGCTTCCACCTTTTTAGGAAGGGTTTAGCTTAGTAGGTAGTCTGAGATTTTGCAGCACTTTCAGCTATTTTTCAAGATCTAATCCCTCTTTCCTTCAGATTCATTCAGACTGGTTATTATATCATCCAAAACTCCCTCTTGAGTCTTGTTTGACCTTTCCCTTAGGGTCTCTCTTATTTCCCTTAGGGTTTTAACCTGTCACCTCCCTTTTTGCAACAGTTTTCCCTCTAGATTTTTGTTGTTTTCTGTACCTCTTTTCAGTAGATCTGAGTCATTAGATCCCTGTCCATTAGACCTTAGATCTTCTGGCCTTTTGTGTGTTTTGAGTCAATTTCACTCTCCTTTAGAACAGTTGTTTGGGAGCCCTTCTTTTTGGGTTAGAATTTATGCATATTTAGTTGTTTATTTCACTTTTTCTTTCATTTTTATTTACAGCTATACATCATTTTTTATTTTTATTTATACACAACTACCTGGGCTTAATTAAAATTAACACATAGATCACACACACACACACCTAAAGCAAAAAGCACTTAGTTTACACCGCCAAGCCAAGACATAAACATCGTAATTAATTTATATGCCCCTATGCTCCTCTGTTTGTTTCTCTTCCATCTTATTTGGGTATTTGTGTCTTGCAATCATTGCACCCCCAAGGCATTTATCCCAGAGACTCATAGGCATCCATCCTCAACTTCCATTAGGAATACTTACTCCACCTCCTCCTCGTCGAGTCCCTATACTGACTCTAATTCTGGTCCATCGAGCCCTCACTCTGATTCTGAAGCCGATTCACCTCTACCTCATTCTCCCACCATGTCAGGTGCCAACGCAGGTACTGGTCCTAATGCTGGTGGTATCCCTAGACCTAACTCTATAGCTGACACTAGTGGAACCAATACTGAAACCATCTTGATTACTCCCTTGCTACCTTTTATGGGGGGTTTGAGCCTCCTCGATTTTAATCAGTTAATAAATGACCCTATACACCATCATCCAAGTTGGCATCTTATTCCATCTAAGATTCCTTATGAAATCCCTAATTTCGAAGGAAACATTGGGGAGGACCCTACTAATCATGTCTGCTCCTTCCACATATTGTGTTCGTCCAACTCCATTATTGATGACTCTATCCGTCTTCGGTTATTCCATCGTATGGTCACGGGTGACGTTGCTAAGTGGTATGTCGACGAGGCCTATGCGTCTCATTCCACTTTTGTGAATCTTGAAAAGGCCTTCCTATCCTACTTCCAGTTACCTCTCCGATATGATACCGGTACCAAGTTGTTGACCGCATTCTGTCCAACTTTTTCCACCTGCCTTTCCAACCATGTCCAAGAATGGCGTAGAAGGAGGAGCTTATGTCGAGGTCCCACATTCAATGACTGTGTCTATATGGATTGGTTTCTTGAGATGCTTTTTCCCTCTATTGGTAAAGATGTCGCATCTCACTTTCCTTAGAAATAGGAAGAAGCTCTCTAAATCGCCTTGAAATATGGCCTCATCTATGCTCAGTCTGGTTATGTTTATACCGTCTTACTGAATCTTCCTAGACCTAGTGGTGCCAATGCACCAGGGGCATCTCACGCCGTAGACGGTATCGTTGGAGCTCTTTCACATCCGTATACTCATCCTCCCATGGGTTATGGTTTCCCTCAGGGAGGGGCCAACTCCTCTAGCACTGATCTCCCTCCCGAAATCATGTATCCAAGACAAAGAAAATTTTCCCCATTACATCATATGATGTTAGGGCCTGCAATTTCTCAACCTGTTTACCCCTGTTATCATTGAGTAATTTATCAAGGTTAAAGAAAGAACTCACTGAGGAAACCACAAACCTACTTTTAAGCCTTAGGATCTAGCCTTCCTAATGCTCAGAGAGGGCTCTCTCTATATTATTTAACTTTGTTGATTATATTTGATTTTAGGATATTTATATGGAGCAAATTGGTTTCAGGGTTTTGATTTGGTTTGGTGGGGAAATCACTTACTTAGATGGATAGCTATAGATCTGAATCCCATTGGGAAAATGGAGTCAATGTGTCAAGTAGTCAGATCAGGATCAAGGTCTAAAGGTAAATGTTTACAGGGAAAGATAATAGAGTCACTTTAGATCTTCAAGGCTGATGATGAAATGGTTTTTATCAGGATAAAGATCAATTAAGGGTTCTTAAATCTGGATTAGGAGTGAAAGAACAGAGGTCAATCAAAATTAGGGAGCAATTAAGGGTTCCCTAGTCTGGATATCAGTAGAAAACATTTAAATGATAACCAGTCAATAACATAGTGCTTTTAACAAATTCTGAAATAACAATTCCTAGTTATCATTAAAATTAGAGCACATTCATGAATATATGGAAAAACATAAGAAAATTGACAAGATGACAAGTGAAATACTTCATTGCAGTGGCCCAACACATGAATCCCGTAATATGATGCTTTATTTCTTGTGATCCAGTTTGTTGACTTGAACTTGATACAAAAAACCCTTAGGTTCAGAATATTACAGCTACATAAATGTTCAGCAATAAATCCACCCTCAATACTTCAAATGATGAAGTATTTATACAAATTTTAAACTAAAATATCTTGAAAAAATACCAAGATTGGTTTACAAATATCTCAAATTGTATTACATAAATAGAACTTAAATAAAGGACACTCAAAAGTAATGAATATATTTGGCACTATATTTATGGATTGTTGGTGACAAAGAAGAGAAATTCGAATTTTATAGCAACTCTTAGTTGATAATGAGGCTTCCATGTCACTAACTATCTCCTTCCTTTGTGCATTTTGCTCCAGAAATTCTGCAAACGTGGGGTCCAGTGATACCTTTGTATGTCTCAATCTGAGATATATATGTAAAACTTGAAAGAGGTTATTGTAGATAAATATGTTATTGAGATAAAACTCTCATAGTTTCCCAAAATTTAGTATCAGTTGTTCACAATATACTCTACAAAAATATGTGTAAAATAGAACTTTGCACAGTCTGAAAAATAGGTTGTGAAGATGTGCATGTATCTCTTATTCTGTAATACCTGTGTAAAAAGTGAGATAGATTTTTGTAGGTTGGAATCTTAGGAACATAAATCTCCTCCAGTTCTTCAAAATTCATTTTGGATTGGTCACAATAGTTTCTGAAAAACTATCGCTTGAAATGGAAATTTCTAGAAAATGTCCCTTCCTGCTCAGTTTTCATCTTTTAACCTTATTGTTCTTTTAATTGTTTTTGCTTTTACTTCGGATAAACTTCATTGTTGCTGGTGAAACTATTTTCATATTTGTTTAACCATAACTGCCTTTGTGTTTACTTTTACTGTTTTACCTTGACTGCTTTGTTTTTACTTTTACCTTTTTACAGTAAAAGGTATGTAATAGTGAGTAAAATATGTCCTGGAGAGTTGCTGATGGAAATATTTCCATCCGTTGTTCTGACCACTTGTGAAAATTTGTTTCTCTTTGATTAAATGATTTATTTATGTTATGTTGCCTGGAATCTTTCTTTAAGGAAAATCATTTGAATTCATTTCCTTGTGAGTTATTTAGAATAAACAATTTGAACTAGTATCAACTGCTTTTCCAAATTCTCCTTCTGCTAATAACCTGAAAAAAAAAACAACAGTTAATGAAACAGAGGCTTGAAGGGAAGAAAATATTGGCTTTAGGTAACTGGAAATTCAATGAAATGAGTTCTAGCCATAGCACGGGGCTTTTAATTCGGGCGGCAATGATCTTTCAAGTCTTTCTGTTGCAAATTTACAGTTTAAATAGAATAAGTTATAGACAGAACAGTGGGTTTTAGATGACACGGTAGATTCATTATATTAGATTTACCGCATAGTGCAGGGTGCAGATAGGTTTTATCACAGTGGCACTAGAGTTTTATATTGGCTTATGTCCTTTAGCGTAGAATGGAATGGTGGCTTGTCATAGTGGACAAGTTATTTAACACACTGTGCATGGGGAAAATCAATGGTTTATCACACAACTAAATGGTGGTTTTCACACAGAAGGAAAGCAGTAAATGGTATTCGTTTGGAGGGCACGATAAACTATGTGAGCGCCACATGGTAGGGGGAGGGATGGAAAAAACCACCCATTTCGCACTCTTGTGTGGTGTTAATCATTGAATAGTCAGTGAATGTGATATGGAGTTATGGCCATTGGATCTATTTCACTGAGATTGGATGGTTGATGAGATGTCGGGGTTTTGAAGAGGTGGGACTCGGTAACTAAATGCGAAATGCTTTAACTATAAAATAATTCGAGGGAGTGGGGATGGGGAAAAATTTTATGCAATGGGGAATTAACATGAATATATATGCAAATGTTTTAATATGGTAAGGGATCAGCGGGATATTTATATGAAGAAGTTAATATAACTATAGGCTAATATAAAGGGTGGGGGAAATGATATAAAGGGGTAAACATATTTAAAATGGGATTAATATAATTATAGGGTTAGTAAAGTCAATATGAAGGGTAAAGGGATATTAGAAAAATGGAAAGTTAGTAAATAGGTAAAAGGGGTTTTTTAACTAGGGAAAAAGCAGAATTAGTTAGGAAAAGGGGTTTTAGGAAGGCAGAATGATTAGAATAAGGGGAAAGGAATATTAGCAATTTAGAAGGATGTTAGAAATATGAGATGAATCATCAGTGCTTTCCATGATTTTCCAAAGTGCTTCTTCCTACCCTTCTGTATCCTAGCATTTTTATTTCCTTTCTTGGGCGCATTTGAGCTTGCTGACCTTTTATTTCTTTTTAATAAGCAAACTATTTACTTCTAACCTTATGACATCCAATGGCTCAGATTAAACTAATGAGCTCGTTTATTTCTCTACCTAACTACTGATTTTCCAATATTAAACAGTTTTGCTATATCTTTATTCTCTATCTAACAGCAATGAAATTGAAAGCATGAATAATCAATATTAGATTGTATGATTATCATGAATTGTGGAATTTTGGACAAGTTGCACACCATTTTAATTTCAAAACTAAACTAAAATGATTGGCATTTAAACGTGCAACACTTTCATGATCTATTTTGGTGGGGTTCATGTTTGATATTCATTTTTTTATCTTTGTTTCTTTTTGTCCTTTGATTATTCTTTTAGGAATTTTACCCTCTTTACATTTTTTATTTTTCTAATATGGGAAAACAGTTTGCAGAAAGCAAAGTATGTACATATTATAAGATTTTAACATAGAAAATTCAAGATTATGAATCCTATTATTATAGGACCCTAACACTGGCTTCACATGGAGATGGCATCTCCTTGTGAGATGTCAAGAACACCGTCGACTAGTAGCCTGGTCCATTGGGCCAATCCCAAACATGCATATGTTGTGACTGAAAAATCTTGAACTAAATTTAAACCTTTTTATGTAAATTGAAATCTGATCTGATACTAAAAGGTGCAGCAACCTTCAAACCAAACTACTAAATCATCAATATCTTAGGGCCTTTTCCTTGGCTCTAAATCTTAATGAATTATTTCAAACTAGCTGAAAACTAAAAACTGAAATAAGCTAAAATCCTGCCTACTTACTCTAATTAGTTGTCCAACTGCTGGTTAGGTAAAATGAAACAACCAATGCAACCATTTAAGAATTATGTACTTTGACAGATTTTGCTAGATTTTCTTCTTGATTATCAAAACTGTAATTCTGCAACCTATTAGAAACTTGTCAACAAATGAGAGAATAAGGCAATACTTGATTTCCTTTGATGACTCTAAAAAATTTTCAAAATGATCTTCCAAGATATGTACACTAATGTTTAACTGATCTAAGCAACTGTACATCTATTCTGGATGGCCTCCATGCCATGAAACTGAAATATTATTTTCATCTTTATCTCCCTGCAAACTTTCAGATAAACCTTGTGATGATATTTCTACTGATGGTAATGTTTGAATATTGAAAAATTTATCATCTTGATTCTGAAACTCATAGTTAGTTAACGGAGGTAGGCTTTGAATGCATTCAATATCCAACATATCAGCTATTGGATCATGAAAAACTTGGGAAATTTGTTGCAACCTATGGCATATAGAATTCCATGGGACTTCATAAATTTCAACAAGTTTCTCATCCTTTTCTTTAAATATGTTATACCACATTTCCTTTAAAAGCTGAAATGATTCAAAACATAGTGGTGTGGAACTTTCTTGTGTCAGTTGATCAAATTTTTTAATAAAATTTTATAAATGTACTTGTGAAACTGAAAAGTCTTGATCAAGAGTTTCATTATCTTCTTTGTTGTCAATCAAAATACCTTAAGACTGCTGATTATTGATGGCTTTAAAGTTGTTTCTAATAAATTTAAATGAATCAAAACAAAGAAGTAAAGAACCTTCACTCATTTCAAAATTTTGTGATTTTTCTTCCTCACTCTCATGGCTGATCTATATTGATTTATCACTGTATTCTGGCTGTTGAAATTGAGTTTCCTCATCCCACAAACTAGCTTCTAATTGCTCTGTAAAGTTAGCTTGAGTTTGGAGAACATAACTGTCATCATAATGATCATACTTAGGCAAATTATCAAAAGAATAAATTTCATCAAACATACACATTAAATCGGTAGATTCCTCTTCCACATATTGATTTTTAAATCCATTTTCTGATCTATGATATATGGGATAAGTAGGAATTTTTTCATGGCTATCAACCTCTTATATTCCTTCATGGTGATTTTGAACAAAAAACTCATATTTCATGGTGATATTTTGTATCATTTCTTCTATTTTACTTACCAAAATGTCAAGTTTTACCTTTGCAATGTTTTTCTTATCTCCTTCTGCTTTCAAATTTTCCTTTCTTATTTGTAGATTAACTTCTACATCAACTGCAATGTTCTGCATCTTTACAAGTGTTTTTGAATCTCTTTCTCTTAACTGAAATTCTATTTTCGGATCAAAGGCACTTGAATAATGCAAAAGAGTTGAATCATGAGGAGGTCTAATATTTTCTGGTATTGAATAATAAACTTGATTAAATTTGTCAGAAAGTTGTTGCATTGTTTCATTTGGATTTCTTTTTAACTAATTATATTCTTCTATGATCACAAAAAGATTGACTTTAATTATCCATTTGTCAAGAAAAATTTTGACAAACTGCTGGAAATTTGAGATGCTTGCATTAGGCAGATTCTTGAACCAAGTCTTTATTCTATTTTGCAAAGAAAGAGCAAAAAATCTGATTCTAACATCATCTTCATCAATCTCAAATAGGTCCAGATAATTCTCAAAACCTTGAATATGATTTTGGGCAGTGATGTTATTATTTTATCCATCAAACCTGGGAAGAAATTTGTAATAGTTATCAAGGAAATCACGGAGTATAGGAGGTAAAATGAGGGGCTTGTTAGCCATCTATAATTTTGACATATTCAAAGATGGCTAAACAGGTCTTTAGCCTTCAAGAAACAAATTTCATGCAAAATATGTGACTTCTTGAAGCCTCTCTGTGTTCTTTATCCTCAAGAAATCCATTCCATTGATAATCTTCATTCAAAATTCCTCAAGAAGCCCTGTTGTTGTAAAATAAACTATTTTCAGCCATTTTTTCCATCTTTTCACCTTCATAAGTTCCTCCAAAATCCTTCCATTTTTTCACTCATTTTCACTTATCCTAAACATTCATCTCATTCCCCTAAAAATTCCCTTTTATCCCTCATTTACCCTCATTTTCCCATAAAAACCCTTTAAATCATAAAAAATATATTTTTTGTATGGTTTAAAGCCATCCTTTTTATCCTACCGAAAGCTCTAAAAAAACAAAAAAACCTCATTTTTGGCCTTATTCCGCTCTTTTATATGAAATAGGCCTTAAGCATTGTTCGGCTTAGCCTTAGCCCCTCTTTTCTGCCATAAGACCGCGCTTTGTGCCCAAGCGCATCGGCCCATTGACCCATCAACTCATCGGCACATCGCAATTCCTATTTCTTCTTTCCCAGACCCCTACTCTGCCAATATGTCGATCCTCCGATGAGATCGGGACCATCCAATCCCCAAGATCCGACGGCCATCGCATTTCACTCCCGCATTCCTTTTCTCCGCCGATGCGATCTCCCAATCAAATCTTACCCATTGATCTCGATCTCGATCTAACATCCATCGCTTCTCCTCGCTCCATCACATCGGCTATCGCATATCACATCGGGCTTCCACCTTCCACTCTCCATCGATGTCGCACCCCGATATACATTCTGCCGATGAAATCTCAACCGTCGATCTGCTTCTAGATCGAACGGTCGTCGGCACATCGCACTTCACTCCTCCTACGCCCCATTCATTCTTTTTGGCGTGTCTACGATATAATCCCCACCATCAATCTCTCCATATCGGACGGTGTAGGATCACTGCGAAGGCACCCCACCGGCGAAGATCCTTCCGTACCCCCGGTCCCCCTGCGGTCGATCTCAGCCGTCGATCTTCTCCAAGATCCGATGGCTACCAGCTAATGACGTTTTTGGTCCCAACGCCCACTGCTTCGTACTGCGTTCTCCCCTTGGTTTAATCTCCGTCGTAGATCTTGTTGATCCAACGGCGATCATCACCCCTCCTACCATGCGTCTTCTCAACCATTTTCTACCCCCGTGCCCCTTGCAAAAAGGAATTTTCCTTTGTTTCTTCCCTCCCTATATGTCAAGTCTCTCATCAAATCTGAGCCATTGATCTTTCCCAATCAACGATCCTCGCATCCCCTCACGCTTTTCCTCCACTAAACATCACCCCACGTCACTCTGGCCCCACCATATATTTCCACCGCACAACTTTCAACCCTCACACTCATCCACAACCGTAGATCTTTGGCCCGAAGATCTAATGGTCCTGAATCTGTTTCGCGCTCAAATCTCCAAAAGAACTAATCAAGCATTTTCAACGCGAAATAGGTGATTTTCGCCTGGACACGCGTCGTCTAGAGAACCGTATCACGTTCCCCCGGGGAAAAACCCTTTACCACACTTTCCTTGCGCGAAAACCACCCGGTTTCCTGCAAAACCGCCATCGTCCATTTTTGTACCAAATTCAAAATTGTGTCGTTTTCTCCCATTTCCGCTTATGGAATCCCTTTTCCCCTGCTCATCGTCTGCTTCTACAAACACTCCACAACCATTCCCCGAGCCTCTGAAGTAGTTTTATCCCTCAAAACGTAGGTTTTATTTAATAAAAAATTTTATGTTGCAGGTTTTTAATGGCAGTCCGAAGTTGCAGGCCATCCCATAGTCAAATTGAGTGACAAAGAGCTTTTGGATGATGATCGAAAGGATCAGAAATACAAAGAAAAAGGGAATAAAGGGTTTTAATCTGAAGGTTAGATTGATGAGTCATAACCATCAATGGAATCAAAGAACCCCTACACACAGTAAACGAAGAACAGTTAGAGGAAATGATAAAGAAATGAAGACAGGAGACCGAAAGGATTAAAGGCTTAAAACAAAGATTAAGGGTAAAAGCCAAGAATACGGATAAATAATAAGGAGATAAAGCAGTTGTTTAGAGCAGAAATAGAGAAAGACAGCGAAGTGGATTAATTAAAGATAACTCAAGGCTAAAGGGCCTAAAGAGCAGTTTCACGATTAAATCAAGAAGACTTAGGCCTAAAAAGCCTCGAACATATCAAAAGGGAGCAATTATTTCATTTGATAAATCAAACTGACACCTTTGGACCACCCTCTATCTGTAAAGCAAATCAGCAGTTATTACACCAAAGAATATATTTTAAACTGTCAGGACAGTTATTATAAAGATGAGGATAAAGCCTCAAAGCCAACTTTTTCTCCTACAATTAAGACAGAGTTATTAGCAGAGAAGTAGTTGCACACATGTTCCTACCTTAGGCCTTGCATGGTTTTCAAGGCTAGGAACGTATTTACTCTGTCATTAGTAACATTTTGAACCCTAGAAGAGTTCCACCTCCTCATTTTCAGTATAAATACTGCATTGGAACTCATTGTAAATGTTGGAATTTGCTGACATAATCCTTTGAAGCTTTTGAATAGAAATTGATGTCTTGGAACTCATCCATGATCTAATTTTCTTGTTGATGGAGAAGGATTGCTTGTAGGATCCATAGGCTTGGTTGATGGTGAAGTTTTCTTTTGTTTATGTTTTCTAGTTTTCCATTATGTTCTCCATCTTGCTATGTTGCAGTAGGACAAAGAATTTAGATTAAGAAATGTTTTCCAATGGCACCTTAAATCTGTTTGTCCTTCACTGCCTTAATGTTTTCTTCTGCTGAGATATATTAGGGAATCCATCTCTTGCTCTCTAAGAAATTCTTAGTTTGTCCATTTCTTGAATAATTTAGATAAGTTAGCATCAATTATGATTTATGGTTAGCCCTGCATATTGTTTCCACTGAAATATTATGTTCTTGGAATCATCTCTTTAAAGCATCTATGTCTAGGTTTGGTCAAAGAATTATGTTTAAAATCATGCTCTTTTCCTTCACTTAGCTAAATTTGTTTTAAGGAAACCTTATAGTTGTAACTTTGGATGTTAGAGTTTTCTCTCCTTCTATGGTTATAGTTACTTGTGTATCTTAAATGTTTTTCTGCTCTAGATGTTAAAAGCTCTGAAAGTTGGATAAGTTAATTACCTTTCTAAGTTTTTATCTGAATGTTTGTCTTGGTTAATTATCTTTTTTCAGTCTAAAATCAAATGGATTAGGTTCTGCTTATGCCTTTGATTCTCTTGTTGTTCTTATCAATTTTATAACTCCCTCATTTTACAAGTATATAAAGGATTTGGTTTCAGCCCTTTATTATTTTGTTGTTCTCAATCTTTAATGTCCATCTCATGATCCTTCACAACCTTAAAGATCCACCAACCAAGTTAAATTTCCTTGCAAATTCTCTTGACACCATTGATGAACTCATTCATGACCTTGTTTGACTCCATTTCCCAATGACTTAACAATCTTCCATGTTTCCTATCTAAAATCTATCAAAGTATCATACCCAACCAAAAACAATAAAAATAACTTGCACATCTAGCCTAAAAATCAACCCTAATCAGTAAATAAGACATATCTTTGGACATCTTTGCACACATTGAGAGATCCCTCTCTGAATCCAGGAAGGCTAGGTCCTTGGATTCCAAAGCTTGGTTTGATGTTACCCTTGTCAATTTGTATCTCAATCAATCTAGAAAATTACGAGGAGCTAACATAGCGGCGATCACGGTTGGACCCGAAGTGATAAACAAACTTAGACTTCCCTAAACCTTTCAAAAAACCCTTAAGAGTTCTATCTTGTGGATTTATCCCATCGCTTACACTAACATAGTGGCAATCACGGTGGGACCTCTGAGTTCATAGTTGCCTAGCAAGCTCTCATAGACTCATTAGTCCTTCAACAACCATAGAAACTCAGAAAACCCCAAAAAAAATTCATATTGGTTTCATAATAAACATTGGTGGTGGACCATAGAATATTTTACCTCCAAAAAAGCTAAAAATTTCCACCTGGGGACTCCACTGGCCTCCAGTAGGCCTATTACTTCACTAGTCCTTGTAGACTCCCTTAGGAATGCATTGAGCAAACCCAATCATGCTGTTGGTGGACAGAAAAGTTCAAATCTTCCACCTGGTGACTCCACAACACTCTACAGACCTAACGACTCCATTGATAGAAGACTCCGAGAAATGTGCAAAAATGTGGTCAAGTTTCATAGCAAAGCTTCGTTTTGAAATATCAAGTTTTCTGGCAAAACTTGAATATGAGGACCTTCCAAAGGTTGTCCTTCTCAGCTCAAAATTCAATGCTAAACCTAAGCTTAAGAAAATTTTCCTAGACTTGGTGGTTGAAAGGTATGAAACTGAGATTAAAATGTTGAATTCACAAGAAAAATCATACCAATTCAGGGACCCCAGAGCATTTTTGGAAAGTCTCCCTCCCCCAAAACAAGAAGAAATTTCACTGCCTTTTGATGTGCAGGAAAAGGATGATTGTGCTTTCAAGAGTCACACTGAAGATGCAGTGATTAAAGCTGTCAAGGATGCAGATAGTCTGCCAGTCATGGAAGGCCTAAAAGAAGAAAGTTGCCATCATGTTTTTTTTGATCCTCTGGCAGAGTATATGGAGGCCCTGATTAGCTCAAGTTCCCAAGCATTGATCCTTTGCAAGAGCCAGATACATCAGGAGTGGTCACCACTGCTGGTGGCCTTGGTTTTGAAGACACACATTCAAAGTACCCTATGGTTATCTCTGATAAGCAGTTAGATTTTCTACCCTTTTTTTTTACTGCTCAATTGGCTGCACTGGCACTATTGTATCATATAAAACAGCATAGATTTCCAAGTTAGATTAGGGTAGATAGGCAAGCAAATAAGCTCAGCAATATGAGCATCCTTTTACCCTTAGTTTTAGATTGTTTCGACCAAGAAGAGAGAAAAACAAAAAAACAATAGAAAAAGGAAAAAGAGGGCAGTTAAAAGAAAAAGTACAGCCCCATACCCAAAAAACAGAAGTTTTGAAAGTGTGCAAGTCTAAATGCCACTAATAATTCCAAAAGATATCTTGTTCAGTCATCTAGCCTAATCATGGTTGAACATGCTTTAAATTTATGTTGATAAGTTAGTAGAAACATTAATTGATAACATTATTTTAGACTCAACTTGTCAAGAAGAGTAGATTAGGAGAATATGAAGAAATTGGTTCCACATGCTCAAAACAGAACCAAAAGATAGATAAAAATGCCTCACAAAAGACAAATCATGGCCTTATCTTTCTGATTTACTTTTATGCAAAATAATGTTTGTGTGCAAGCTCAAATGCCACTACTTGTAATTATTCAATCATACAACCTAAACATGATTGAGTAAATTTGAATTTCATGCTGATAGGTTAGTGAGGAATATTTTCCAAACAGTTTAATCTTGACTTATCAGTAGAATAGATTAGGATAGAAGAAAGAATGGTTCAAACATGCCCAAAATCTTAACCGAAAAAAAAAAGAAAGAAAAAGATAGCTCTAAACAGATTAAAACCAGAGCTGGAAAAAGAATAGAAGGATGTTTATAATTTTCAAATCTTAAGCCTTCACAATTTTGTTTTATTTTTCTGTAAATAAATTCAATGTGCAGCTTGTACATAAATCCATAGACACCATAGCAAATCAGACTGCTTAATCATGATTTAGCTATGTTTTAAATTTCTGTTTTAGAATATAGAGAATGCAGATCTGTCAAACGGCTTAATCTTGACAAATAGTAGTATAGAGAAACAATGAGTTCAACTATTTAATCTGGACTCTCGGAAGAAATAAGGATAGATTTAGATTAGTTTTTCCTGTTTTGAAAAGAATAAAATGTTGATGTAGAAGGGTTTGCAATTCCAAATGCACCTTATTGAAGAAAAAATGCTTGGACAAGTAGGATTGGGTAGGTAGAGATGTTGTTTTAAAGGAAATTACATGTTGCAGATTGATAAAAGTTGTCTCTTTCAGAGAAAGATCAGCAAGAAAGAAAAGAGATTTTGCCCAATGGATGAGGCACTGGTCTGCTGAAAGCCAGAAGATTGATAACTGAGGTTCTGGACACCTAAAAAGAGAGTTGTCCTCCCCAAGTGGAGCCACTGTTAGCCATCTATAATTTTGACATATTCAAAGATGGCTAAAGAGGTCTTTAGCCTTCAAGAAACAAATTTCATGCAAAATTTGTGACTTCTTGAAGCCTCTTTGTGTTCTTTATCCCCAAGAAATCTATTCCATTGATAATCTTCATTCAAAATTCCTCAAGAAGCCCTGCTGTTATAAAAGAACTGTTTTCAGCCATTTTTTCCATCTTTTCACCTTCATAATTTCCTCCAAAATCCTTCCATTTTTTCATTCATTTTCACTTATCCTAAACATTCATCTCATTCCCCTAAAAATTCCCTTTTATCCCTCATTTACCCTCATTTTTCCATAAAAACCCTTTAAATCATAAAAAATCCCTTATTGTATGGTTTAAAGCTATCCTTTTTATCCTACCGAAAGCTCTAAAAAACCCAAAAAACCTCATTTTTGGCCTTATTCCGCTCTTTTATATGAAATAGGCCTTAAGCGTTGTTCGGCTTAGCCTTAGCCCCTTTTTTCTGCCATAAGACCGCGCTCTATGCCCAAGCGCATCGGCCCATCGACCCATCGGCTCATCGGCACATTGCAATTCCTATTTCTTCTTTCCCAGACCCCTACTCCACCAATATACCGATCCTCCGATGAGATCAAGACCGTCCAATCCCCAAGATATGAAGGCCATCGCATTTCGCTCCCACATTCCTTTTCTCTGCCGATGCGATCTCTCGATCAAATCCTAGTCATTGATCTCGATCTCGATCTAACGGCCATCGCTCCTCCTCGCTCCATCGCATCAGGCTTCCACCTTCCACTCTCCACCGATGTCGCACCCCCGATAGACATTCCGTCGATGAAATCTCAACCATCGATCTGATTCCAGATCGGATGGCTGTCGGCACATCACACTTCGCTCCTCCTACGCCCCATTCATTCTTTTTTGTGTGTCTACGATATAATCCCCACCATCGATCTCTCCCAGATCAAACGGCACAAGATCACTGTGAAGGCACCCAGCCGGCGAAGATCCTTCTGTACCCCCAGTCCCCTCGCAGACGATCTCAGCCGTCGATCTTCTCCGAGATCCAACGGCTACCAGCTAATGACATTGTTGGTCCCACCGCCCACTGCTCTGCGCTGCGTTCTCCCCTTGGTTTAATCTCCGCTGTAGATCTTGCCGATCCAACGGCGATCATCACCCCTCCCACCATTCATCTTCTCGACCATTTTCTACCCCCGCGCCTCTTGCAAAAAGGCATTTTCCTGTGTTTCTTCCCTCCCTATATGTCAAGTCTCTTGTCAAATCTAAGCCATTGATCTTTCCTGATCAATGATCCTCACATCCCCTCACACTTTTCCTCCACTAAACATCATCCCACATCACTCCGGCCCCACCATATATTTCCACTGCACAACTTTCAACCCTCACGCTCATCCACGACCGTAGATCTTCGGCCCGAAGATCTAACGGCCCCAAATCCGTTTCACGCTCAAATCTCCAAAATAACTAATCACGCATTTTCAACGCGAAATAGGCGGTTTTCGCCTAGACACACATCATCCAGAGAACCGTATCACGTTCCCCTGGGGAAAAACCATTTACCACCCTTTCCTTGCGTGAAAACCACTCAGTTTCCCGCAAAACCACCATCATCCATTTCTGTACCAAATTCAAAATTGCGTCATTTTCTCCCATTTCCACTTATGGAATCCCTTTTCCCCTGCTCATCCTCCGCCTCTGCAAACGCTCCACAACCATTCCACAAGCTCTAAAGTAGTTTTATCCCTCAAAGCGCAGGTTTTATTTAATAAATTTTTTTATGTTGCAGGTTTTTAATGGCGGTCGAAAGTTGCAGGCCATCCCACAGTCAAATTGAGTGACAGAGAGATTTTGGATGACGATCCAAAGGATCATAAATTCGAAGAAAAATGGAATAAAGGGTTTTAATCTGAAGGTTAGATTGATGAGTCATAACCATCAATGGAATCAAAGAACCCCTGCACACTGTAAACGAAGAACAGTTAGAGGAAATGATAAAGAAATGAAGACAAGAGACCGAAAGGATTAAAGGCTTAAAACAAAGACTAAGGGTAAAAGCCAAGAATACGGATAAAGAATAAGGAGATAAAGTAGTTGTTTAGAGCAGAAACAAATAAAGACAGTGAATTGTATTAATTAAAGATAACTCAAGGCTAAAGGGCATAAAGAGCGATTTCACGATTAAATCAAGAAGACTTAGGCCTAAAAAGCCTCGAACATGTCAAAAGGGAGCAGTTATTTCATTTGATAAATCAAACTGACACCTTTGGACCACCCTTTATCTGTAAAGAAAATCAGCAGTTATTACACCAAAGAATATATTTTAAACTGTCAGGACAGTTATTATAAAGATGAGGATAAAGCCTCAAAGTCAACTTTTTCTCCTACAGTTAAGACAGAGTTATTAGCAGAGAAGTAGTTGCACACATGTTCCTACCTTAGGCCTTGCATGGTTTTCAAGGCTAGGAACATATTTACTCTGTCATTAATAACATTTTGAACCCTATAAGAGTTCCACCTCCTCATTTGCAGTATAAATACTGCATTGGAACTCATTGTAAATGTTGGATTTTGCTGACATAGTCTTTTGAAGCTTTTGAAGAGAAATTGATGTCTTGGAACTCATCCATGATCTGATTTTCTTGTTGATGGAGAAGGATTTCTTGTAGGATCCATAGGCTTGGTTGATGGTGAAGTTTTCTTTTGTTTATTTTTTCTATTTTTCCATTATGTTTTCCATCTTGCTATGTTGCAGTAGGACAAAGAATTTAGATTAAGAAATGTTTTCTAATGGCACCTTAAATCTGTTTGTCCTTCACTGCCTTAATGTTTTCTTCTGCTGAGATATATTAGGGAATCCATCTCTTGCTCTCTAAAAAATTCTTAGTTTGTCCATTTCTTGAATAATTTATATTAGTTAGCATCAATTATGATTTATGATTAGCCCTGCATATTATTTTACCCCACCCCAAAATAAATAATTTCTTGAATCATCTCTTCTTTAGCGACTTTTCTGGTTTGCAAAGGTTAATCATTCTGTTTAAAATCATGCTCTTTGCCTTCACTTAGCTAAAAAAATTTTAAGGAAACCTTATAGTTGTAACTTTGGATGTTAGAGTTTTCTCTCCTTCTATGGTTATAGTTACTTGTGTATCTTAAATTTTTTTCCGCTCTAGCTGTTAAAAGCTCTGAAAGTTGGATAAGTTTCTTACCTTTCTAAGTTTTTATCTGAATGTTTGTCTTAGTTAATTATCTATTTTCAGTCTGAAATAAAATGGATTAGGTTATGCTTATGCCTTTGATTCTCTTGTTGTTCTTATCAATTTTCTAACTCCCTCAGTTTACAAGTATATAAAGGATTCGGTTTCAGCCCTTTATTAGTTTGTTGTTCTCAATCTTTAATGTCCATCTCATGATCCTTCACAACCTTAAAGATCCACCAACCAAGTTAAATTGCCCTGCAAATTCTCTTGACACCATTGATGAACTCATTCATGACCTTGTTTGACTCCATTGCCCAATGACTTAACAATCTTCCATGTTTCCTATCTAAAATCTATCAAAGTATCATACCCAACCAAAAACAATCAAAATACCTTGCACTTAACATCTAGCCTAAAAATCAACCCTAATCAGTAAATAAGACATATCTTTGCACATCTTTGCACACATTGAGAGATCCCTCTTCGAATCCAGGAAGGCTACGTCCTTGGATTCCAAAGCTTGGTTTGATGTTACCCTTGTCAATTTGTATCTCAATCAATCTAGAAAATTACGGGGAGCTAACAGGGCTTATATCTATCAGGAACTTTACAAGGTACAGGAATATGCACATGGATTGTAAGATCAGTCTTGATTATTTGAGGCTTCTTAATTGGAAAATGATCATCATAAGATTTAGAAGAAAGTTGCTCGAAGGGATTAGGAGAATTAGTAATTTACAAACTTTAAAGGAAAATAATTAAAAACTAATCTAAGATTTTCTCTAAAATACAATATACATTGAAAAACTTTCTTAATGAGAAATAACATGATGTCTTGGATTGTAATCCAAGTTAAAATCATGATCTTTCCATACTGTTCTTTCAGGTTCATTCCTCCAGTGGAGTCTTGATTGTGAAATTGATTTGGAGTCACTGGGTCGATGATTTTAACCTTTGTGTGTCTGATCACTGTCCACCATCGTCGATCAGATATGAATCTGTAAAATATTTCTAAAGAAAATGTTAGTTTCCCCAGTGGAGTCGCCAATATGTTATCACTCAGTAATTTCTCAAGGTTAAAGAAATAACTCATCGAGGTAACCACAAACCTACTTTTAAGCCTTAGGATATAGCCTTCCTAATGCTCAGAGAGGGCTCTCTCTATATGATTTAACTTTGTTTATTATATTTGATTTTAGGCTAGTTATATGGAGAAAATTGGTTTTGTGGTTTTGATTTGGTTTGGTGGGGAAATCACTTACTTAGATGGATATCTATAGATCTGAATCCCATTGGGAAAATGGAGTCAATGTGTCAAGCAGTCAGATCAGGATCAAGGTCTAAAGGTAAATGTTTACAGGGAAAGATAGTAGAGTCACTTCAGATCTTCAAGACTGATGATGAAATGGTTTTTATCAGGATAAAGAGAAATTAAGGGTTCTTAATTCCGGATTAGGAGTCAAGGAGCAGAGGTCAATCGAAATCAGGGAGAAATTAAGGGTTCCCTAGTCTGGATATCAGTAAAAAAAATTTAAATGATAATCAGTCAATAACAGAGTGCTTTTAATAAATTCTGAAAATAAAAATTACTGGTTATCATTAAAATTTAGAACACATTCATGAATAGATGGAAAAACATAAGAAAATTGACAAGATGACAAGTGAAATACTTCACTGAAGTGGCCCAACACATGAATCCTATAATATGATGCTTTATTTCCTGTGATCCAGTCTGTTGACTTGAACTTGATGCAAAAAACCCTTAGGTTCATAATATTATAGCTACAGAAATGTTCAGCAATTAATTCACCCTTAATACTTCAAATTATGAAGTATTTATACAAATTCTAAACTAGAATATCTTGAAAAAATATCAAGATTGGATTACAAATATCTCAAACTATATTACATAAATAGAACTTAAATAAAGGACACTCAAAACTAATGAATATATTTGGCACTATATTTATGGATTGGTGGTGACAAAGAAGAGAAATTCTAATTTTATAGCAACTCTTAGTTGATGATGAGGCTTCCAAGTCAATAACTATCTCCTTCCTTTGTGCATTTTGCTCCATAAATTCTGCAAACTTGGGGTCTAGTGATAACTTTTTATGTCTCAATCCAAGATAGATATGTAAAAATTGAAAGAATTTATTGTAGATAAATACGTTATTGAGATAAACCTCTCCCAATTTCCCAAAATTTAGTTCCAGTTGTTCACAATATACTCTGCAAAAATATGTGTAAAACAGAACTTTGCACAGTCTGAAAAATAGGTTGTGAATATGTGCATGTATATCCTATTCTGTAATACCTGTGTAACAAGTGAGATAGGTTTTTGTATTTTCAAATCTTAGGAACATAAACGTCCTCCATATTTTCAAAATTCATTTTGGATTGGTCACAACAGTTTCTGCAAAATTATGACTTAAACGGGAAATTTCTGGAAAATGTCCCTTCGTGCTCTGTTTTCATCTTTTAACCTTATTGTTCTTTTAACTGTTTTTACTTTTACTTCGGATAAAATTCATTGTTGCTAGTGAAAGTGTTTTCATCTCTATTTAACCATAACTTCCTCCGTGTTTAATTTTACTATTTTACCTTGACTACTCTGTTTTTACTTTTACCTTTTTACAGTAAAAGGTATATAATAGTGAGTAAAATATGTCCTGAAGAGTTTTTGATGGAAATATTTTCATCCTCTGTTCTGACCACTTGTGAAAATTTGTTTCTCTTTGAGTAAATGATTTCTTTATGTTATGTTTCCTAGAATATTTCATTGAGTAAAATCATTTGAATTCATTTCCTTATGAGTTCTTTGGAATAAATAGTTTGAACTAGTATCAACTTCTTTTCCAAATTCTCCTTCTGCTAATAACCTGGAAAAAAAAAACAACAGTTAATGAAACATAGGCTTGAAGGAAAGAAAATAGTCGCTTTAGGGAACTGGAAATTCAGTGAAATGAGTTCCAGCCATAGCAGGGGGCTTTAATTCGGGCGCCAATGATCTTTCAGGTCTTTCTGTTGCAAATTTGCAATTTAAACAGAATAAGTTATGGACAGAACAATGGGTTTTAGATGACACAGTAGATTCATTATATTGGATTTACCACATAGTGCAGGGTGCAGATAGGTTATAGCATAGTGGCACCGGGGTTTTTATATTGGCTTATGTCCTTTAGCGCAGAATGGAATGGTGGCTTGTCGCAGTGGACAATTTATTTAACGCATTGTGAATGGGGCAAACCAGTGGTTTATCACACAATGAAATGGTGGTTTTCTCACAGAAGGAAAGCAGTAAATGGTATTCATTTGGAGAACGCGATAAACTGTGTGAGTGCCACGTGGTATGGGGAGGGATGGAAAAAACCACCCATTTCGCACTCTTGTGTGGTGTTAATCATTGAATAGTCAGGGAATGTGATATGGAGTTATGGCCATTGCATCTATTTCACTGAGATCGTATGGTTGATGAGATGTCGGGGTTTTGAAGAGGTGGGACCCGGTAACTAAATGCGAAATGCTTTAACTATAAAATAATTCGGGGTGGTGAGGATAGGGAAAAATTTTATGCAATGAGGAATTAACATGAATATATATGTGAATGTTTTAATATGGTAAGGGATCAGCAGGATATTTATATGAAGAAGTTAATATAACTATAGGCTAATATAAAGGGTGGGGGAAATGATATAAAGGGGTATATATATTTAAAATGGGATTAATATAATAATTGGGTTAGTAAATTTAATATGAAGGGGAAAGGGATATTAGCAAAATGGAAAGTTAGTAAATAGGTAAAAGGGGTTTTTTAACTAGGGAAAAAGAGGAATTAGTTAGGAAAAAGGGGTTTTAGGAAGGGAGAATGATTAGAATAAGGGGAAAGGAATATTAGCAATTTAGAAGGATGTTAGAAATATGAGATGAATCATCAGTGTTTTCCATGATTTTCCAAAGTGCTTCTACCTACCCTTCTTTATCCTAGCATTTTTATTTCCTTTCTTGGGCGCATTTGAGCTTCCTGACTTTTTATTTCTTTTTAATAAGAAAACTATTTATTTCTAACCTTATGACGTCCAACGGCTCAAATGAAACTAATGAGCTCGTTTATTTCTCTACCTAACTAATGATCAGCCAAGATTAAACAGTTTGGCTAGATCTTTGTTCTCTATCTAACAGCAATGAAATTGAAAGCATGAATAATCAAGATTAAACTATATGATTATCATGAATTGTGGAATTTTGGACAAGTTGCACACAATTTTATTTGCAAAACTAAACTAAAAGGAGTGGCATTTAAACATGCAACACTTTCATGATCTATTTTGGTGGGGTTCATGTTTGATATTATTTTTTTATCTTTGTTTCCTTTTGTCCTTTGATTATTCTTTTAGGACTTTTACTCTCTTTACATTTTTTATTTTTCTAATATGGGAAAACAATTTGCAGAAAGAAAAGTATGTACATATTACAATATTTTAACATAGCAAATTCAAAATTATGATTCCTATTATTATAGGAACCTAACAACCCCAATGTTGCTCAACCTCCTTTCTATCTATATCAACAGCCTGGTGCTCTAGCCCCTCCGGCATTAGCACGCCGGCCTCTTATGCCTTCTAAACCTTCATCACAATAGCTACCTCCCCCTCTTATTCAGGTGTATGCACAGCAAAGCATGACTGATCCTCCAAAATCTAATAAAAAGAGGAAAGGCAACCAAAATCAACCCGCGCAAGGTAATCAAGGGCACCAACCTAACCAGCCAAACACGAACAACCATCAATAGTGCACTCACCCCAGGCAGAACAGGCCTCTTCATACAAATAATCCTTGTTCTTGTTGTGGTGTGCATGGCCATTATACTCAATGCGTAAGATGTGGGAAGCACGAGCAACATCTAGAGGACAAAAATCCTTGGTTTCGGCTCCTCCAAATATTGCGCCTGTTCAACTGGCTGTTTTTACTGATCCCTTCCCTCAACAAGGATATGTGGCTTCCCAAACCCCTCAACATTAGGTGGCCCCTCAAACCTCTGAGTTTGGTACCTATGATTACCATATTCTAATGATGAATTTTAAGTGGTTAATATTGTTGATGTCAAACTTCAAACTCGGTCACACCAATATGGCAAGCCTTCCGCTTCCTCAGCCACTAAGTCTCAAACTAAAGTTTCCATAGAGTCCAGTTCGACACCTGATGCCCCTTTTACAAATCCCTCAGCCATGTGCAGAGGTCCTTCCAAAGATCCTCAAAGGGCCATTACGTCGAACTATTGTTTCTGCCAAATCCGCCATAATTACAGCATAATAGATGAATTAGCACAATCTCATGTTTCTACGTCAACGTTGGAAGTCCTCCAGTCTTTCCCTTCACAACGTAAAGCTCTATTATCCTCTCTAGGCATTTTGGATCCTTTAGATGACCATTTCATTGTCTTTGAATTTGACAAGTCAAAACATCCCCCCTTACCTTCATCTGTCGCCTTTCAAATAGCTGTCAAGATTCGGAATGCCTATGTTTAGTGTTGTATCATTGATGAGGGGGCATCCACCTGCGTGATCTCTGCCTCTATTTGGAAGCAACTAGGATCACCTGAGTTATAACATCCACTATCACTTTGCATGCTTGGGACAGTCACTCTTCTCAGCCCCTTGGCATGTTCTGCAATTGTCCGGTTACTCTTGCGGGCAAGACTATTTGCATTGACATTGAAGTCATCGATGCCCCCTTGGATTACAACATATTTTTGGGTTGTAGCTATACCTATGTGATTTTTTTTGTCGCATCTGCGGTTCACCATAAGATGTGCTTTCCTCATAATGGAAATATCTTCACCATAGATCATTTGACATATTACGAACCGAAGTCTCAGCTCTCTCCCGAGTCTATCATCTCTTCGATGGCCGATAAATAAGCAGTCACACCTCTTACCAGTGTTTCACCTAGATTCTATAAAGATTCCACTTTACTTGGTGCATTCCCTGGTCCCCCCCCTCTTGTCGCAGATCCCAGCTCGTCGAATGTTTGGATGAAGCAATCGTCTTGGACTAGCCATAAGCAGTCCGGTTCAACCACCCAACAGCCTAAGCATTTGCAACCTGCTGGTGGATGCTCAATGGAGCCTGTAGGCCCTTCCTTTAGGGTAAATTCCTCTAATTTTGGTGTCTCTTCCACTCCTTTTCAACCAGGACCTAGCCTTAACCAGTTGGGGCCATTTCGCCCGCCCATTACCCCTCCAGTTAGATACTATTTCTCACTCCCCCCTTCGGAGTCTTTTCGTTGCCTCTTATGGCTACGTTGAGCCTTCCCAATTTGACCCTGGGGATCCCAGTCTGGTACATTGATCCCCCATCCAAAGCCCCACCTGGTCATCTCAAACCTTATATCGCTTTGACCCTGGTCCAACCGGTCGCCACGACTCCTACCTTTACTTCAGTGCCTCAGCCACCTCAACAGGAATCTACTCCTGTTACGAAAGCATCTGGTCAAGGGGGAAAATACTGAAAGAAGGAACCTAAGGATAAGGTTGCCTAAACAACTCCTGCTCCTCCTAAGCCTCCAAAGAAGTCACCTCTATGTGCTTTGTGTGATTTTGTAGGGCATGCCACCCATAATTGTCCTGAACTTCCTCTTCTCAAACTTATGGTCAACAAGTCATTTCTTGAATCTGATGTCACGGAGGTCCATGTTACCTTACCAGATTCCAATAAGAAACTCAAATCGTTATGCATGGACCACCCTTATGATTTTTGTGATATTTATGGCCACTATTCTCACCTTTGTCCCTGTATCAACAACTTTCGGGACACCCTTGAAGCTGTTCACGAAATAAAGGCCGCTCGTAGTGGATCATGTAACCCTCTACTTGTGTGTTCTGCTTCGGTAGAACCGGAGGACATTTTCATGCCTCCTCCCGATGTCGAGATGATGGAACTTTCGTCCACCATACTCTATCTGTCATCATCCATGATATCCTCGGTGGAACACCCCTCCGAGGAGTTCCCTTCATTTTTTACTGAACCTCCTTCGGTGATCACCTTGGGCTCAACATTGGTAGATGTTTCATCTACTAGCTCTTCATCTACCCTCCGTAGAGATGCATATGTGAACCATATCTCTCATGAAATTAGGGGAATTTTGAGGTCTAAAATGGGCTTCCTAAGGAAAATGTACAATCAAAATTCACTCTATGAGAACCAATCACATTTTAGGGGATGACATCATCCCTAATGGTTGAGGTGGCATTTCTTGAGTTAAAGGTACTTACTTGTCACATTCTCAATGGTGGATAAAACTCATATTAAATCATTATGGTAGTGCTCTAAGTGTTTTTAAAGTCAAAGTAAAGTACTCATAATAAATGTCATTTCACACTTTTTGAATAAAAATATATTATTTTCATTTCATATTTCTTGAAAGAAACAATGCATATCCCTATACATTTATTGTATTATATTATATTATAATATTTTTATATAGTATATTAATTACATTTCATTATACAATTTAAATAATATAAAGTTTAATTAGTAGCATATAATATAATTAAGAATTTATAAAATTATATTTATATTTTATTTTAAGTTATTTAAGTACAAAGGACAAATGCATTAGTTGTTCAATGATAATGGCTTTTTCTTGAAAATCTCATTCTTATTTATAGTCACATCAACAAGGACTTTTACACTTATTTTGGTACAACTTTGAATTGAATTTAACTATATAAGTTACATGGATTGTAGCGTTAAAAAGGGAATTGAAAATTCATAAATAGTATTTTATTGATTTATCTATTATTTTATTATTTCCTGTATGCCCATTTTAGACCTCAAAATTCCCCTAATGTGATGCATCGTAGGGAAAACTGGGTCACGTGGCTCACTAACTCTGGCAGATTTCATTATGATGAACACGTTATGGAAGCAATGACCACCCCTCACTTTCCTTGGGATGATATGTACCATCGTCTGTACTTCGTTATGCAACAGTCCCATGACCAATATGTTATGAAGTCGAAATACCTCATCCAAAGTGAACTCGATTGGATATATCTCCCCTTACATCGAACCCATGCATTTGAAACCCATACACCTTGTGGCCATTACATTGACACCTAGTGTTTGTGTAAGGGGGCACCCCTATTTGAGAGTCCAGGAGAAGAAATTCTCCACAACCCTCCTAGTGCATCTAGTAGTGTCAACTCTAGTACCATTATTCTTCCCTATTTAGAAGAACCTCTTCGAATCCCTCTAGGGATGATCCACTTAATCACTCCTTCATCTTACATCACCAACCTATTCCCTTAGACATTGTTGTTAACTAACCTCTAGCTAGGGCCATCATTCCCACCTTAGCATACCAGATCACTTCCCTCCACCACATATTCTTGGGGGAAGTATTCCATGCTTGGGGGCATGATGGCACCCTTGGCCATCTTCTCACTTGATTTTCAAAAGTCTCGGCCTAGACCCCACCCATCTAGGTATGGTCGATTATCCTCCCATTCCTTAGATATTTTTTCCTACCGTCCTCTCCGGCTAGCCATATATCATAGATGCTTGATACCATATCTTCAAATATTCTACTTTATGTGATACTTTACTTACCACTTAGTTCCCATGTTTGACTTGGTGGGCGGGGATGATTCTAGACCTTCCCGAATAGTTCATTCATGTATTCCTTTCTTACCTTGATTCTTCACTAGGAACCCTTCTTCCAAGAAGAATCAAGGCCACCTTTTAGACAAGTAAGGTCACCTTCCTGAAATCCGTGGATCCGATTTCCAATGGTTGGTTTGTCCGCTACGATTGGCACAAGATTTAGGGCTTTCCCTTATTAAAAGAAAAACCGTAATTTTTTTTCGCCAATTGCGAGAAAACGGTAGCTCCATTTAATGAATCTTCTGCACCGTTGGAAATCTCTCACTAAGCTCTAAAATGGGTATTCGTTCATTTTTGGTGATTTTATACTTCATCTGGAAGCCTTTTTTCCAAGAAGGGTCACTTTGCAGCCTCTTAAAATTGAATTTATGCACTTGCGCCACTTGTACTTGGGGCACCACTTAGCCTTCATAATTTTTTATGCTTTTGTCGATTTTCTTCATGAGTAACCATATTTTTCTCATAGTTTTATAGTTCCCACCAGGCCTATTCTGTGTGGCAGCATCATTAAGTCGCCCTTGTTCAGAGCATCCGAGTTGAGTCATCATCGCATTTATGGAGTCTATCCCGAGTCCCTTTTTCCTCCCATCATAGTATTCCATCCATTCATGCTTTTCCCCTCTCTTGTGTAGCTCGTGTTGGTCCCCAGTCCCACTGTCCCCCATCCCCTCAGGAGTCGAGTCAGCGGATGTCGAGTCATCCATGCTTGTTATGCTCGGACAAGAGAAGTTGTATGTTTGCTACTCAATATCCCCCATTCCATCATCATCCTCGGTGTCAGTCCATCAGTCACTCTACTATATTCCCTTATGCCTTAGTTGAGGATCCTTCTTAACTCACCTATGGCGGACCTCCTTCTGTCGACATCAACACATTCATTCTAGAAGACAGGTCTAGAGGGCGGTGTATCTTGGTTCCAGCTTCCATCATTGTTCGATGCCTCGGATTAGGCAAATGGATTCCTTATTTCCCTTTGACTTGATTGTTTCTCATCCGCTCCACTTCAGCAAGATCGAATATATATACTCGATAGTTCGATGATCCTGAATATTGATCCAGTGATTCCCGGATGTGTGTAAGATGTTTCAGACCTCATGAGGGGGTGGCCCTTCAGGTAGCCCCCCACATGTCGGGATGACCTCATTCTCTTCTACAGTCTCAGATGCAGCTTCGCAGATTTGATGGGTTCGGCCCCAGCCACTTACAGTGTCTCTAGCATGCATGTATCACTTATATGATCCATTTATATTTTCAGAGCTCTTTCCTGTTTATCACGGATTCTCTGGTTGTTATTATATCTCATGTACTCAGATATTATTGTATTCAGTCCTTGTTTTTGTCCCAGGCGTAGTATGTGTGTAGGATCCATTATATTTTTTTCTGGCCCATGTTTATGCCATCATATCATGTAATTTATAGCCCAGTTTCATTTTACTGGGCAAACCATTATTCTTTGTACTTTGTTATCTGGGCGAGCATAGGTATGCCTCCCCCGCCTCATTGTATACAGGTAATCAACCATTAAAAGAGACTTATGGTTGTCGGTCTCGCCCACTCAGGTTTATTATCCTCTCTTGCTTCGCTTCGCCTACATATCTCTCTCTCTATGACTCCCCTTCAGTGTCTAGCGATTCTGCTCTTACAACGTACTTCGGTCATACGATTAGCTCCTAACGCTTGCACGTTGGGGGCAATCTGCTACACAAATTTTTGGTCATCTAACCATGTATAATTAGATGGATTGAAATATACTTTTTAAGACCAATTTTACCATAGTAAAATTGCTTTCACTAATAAATAATTTAATAAACCATAGTTTATTAAGTTATTTCTGGTCCAAATAGAAAACCCAATGAGGAATAATTAAATAAATCCTTATTTATTTGATTTTCCTCTAGGAATAATTAATTAAACCTATGTTTAATTATATTCTTGTTCATTTTTAACCCAATTAATGAGAAATAATTAGATAAATCATTATGTATCTTATTATTCTCTAGGAATAATTAAATAAATCATTATTTAATTAATATTCCTTGTTAAATTTGACTAAATCATTTAGGAATAATAAAATAAATCATTATTTGTTTAATTATTTCTTGATCCCATCCTTTAAATATTAAATAAATATTTTATTTGTTTATTGTTTCTAAATAAAGGGATTTAACCAATTTAAATTCCTTTTCCCTCCAATAAAATATAATAAAATATTCCAAGTACTTAGATCTAGATCTTGGTTAATAATATTTTATCATGCACCATTATCAAGGATATCTCAATATTTTGTTATAAATAGGAGGGTTTTTTATTCATTCCTTAACTTTAATCTTTTTATCTTGGTCAGACTTTGATCCTCTTATCATTGTCTATCTTTGATTCACTTTTATTTTATTTTACTTTTTGAGCTCCCTTTGAGTTATACACGTCTTGGGTATTCTACACCGTTGAGAAAGAAACTCTGAAGCTGAAGCGTTTGAGGACAGCCAAGAACCCATCCCATTGAGGGTGATTGTATCTTTTCTCTTCCAGGTGTCACATAATACAAAAAAATATTTATAATTCTTGTCTTGTCCATTAGATATTTTGGAGAAACTCTTATTTCATTTTGCTATTTAGCTGCTTTATTTGCATAGATTTGGGTTTATTTTGCATTTGTTTCGATCGTCTATTGCAAATCTAATAATTTTGACAACAATATTTGTTGTTAGGGTTGTTTGTCATGTGCAGCTAAAGTGATCTCTTTTCGTACACTTGCGTTGATATTTCATACTAACAGAAGTGCATATAGTGGTTTATGTCTTTCAATCCCAACTTCTTTGAAATATTTTTTGAATTCTAAAGATGTGAATTGGCCTCCATTATCCATTCTTAAACATTTTACTATATTATATATTCTCTTTTATACCATAAATCTAAATCATTTTATTGTATTAAACGTATCAGATATTTTTTTAAACATAAAACTATTCCTTTCAATAGAAATTATCTATAAATGTTACAAAATATGATGATCCTTCTAAACAAACTATAGGTAATAGACCCCAAACATTTTAATGGTATAATTTGTAATGCATATACTAGTACGACTTCCTAATTTAAACTTTTTTCTATACCACTTTCCAAAAATAAAATTTGGTTTGTTTGTTAAAGAACTACTATGTTATTGTGATAATTTCTCATCCTTGTTGCAACATTGGAAAATTAGTACCTTAGCATATAGACAAAATGGTGGATGTCATAATAATTTTTTCCTTAAGGTTTCAAGGTATCAATGAATTAGAAGGATAATCCACACCAAAGAAATATAATCATAAACGTCCAAGGATGAGTGCATACTAGATTTACAAGGGTTTGCATGGATTTTCAATGATTAAGGCACAAGAGGAATAGATGCCACATAATGGAAAGAATCAAAATGATGTTAATGAATGAAATTTTATTTGAGAGAAGAAATTCCATACTTGGCATTTTTTAATGATGTGTATCATGTAAAAACTCACAAATTAGTTATTAATATTATAAATCCATTACTTTAGTTAAAACTATCCAAGATCATTTCCTCTTCCTTTTGGTTTAGGATGTCAATTTTGTGGATATTTCTATAATAGCCTAGTTATATTATTTGAAAATAAGTTGATAAAGTTTTTAGGAAGTATTGACTCATAGTCTTCAATAATTTTATATGTTTGGTTTTTATGTCTTCATATTGGTGGTGATGGTGACCATATTAATCATACATTTCTTTAACTAATTATGAAATGTATAATTATTCAACACAATGGAAACACTTGCTTCTATTTTACTTCTCTTTACTCTTGATGTACTTATAAATGTATTACATAGTGATATATATTACACATGAATAAAATGTTATACATTCTTATCGAAAATCAACACACATGCATTAGAATATAAATTCACAACATTAAAATCTAACTACACGCCACCATAATTCAATTTTGACATTTTCAAAATTGAAATCACACTTTTGAAACCAAATCCATTATTTGGAAATACCAAAACTCGCATTTTTGTTATCCAATTTTGTTGTTTAGAAACATTGTATTTACACTTCCAAAAACAAGATTCACACTTTTGAAATCTAGATTCTATGTTATAAGACCAAATTTCATGAAATGGTCATTACAACTTTATTTATTGGTTATAGAATTAAGGATTGTATGTAATTATGGAATCCATAAACATGTTCCACATGTTTTGATAGTTGAGAATGAATGTGAAATCTATCACGTTTTCATTTATTTTTATCATTTATACCAGATCTATCTTCTTAAACTTAGAGATGGATTGAGATGGTATACAAACACTAATATGAAAGGTGGCATCTTGCATACTTTAAATTGTTATGAAAATAACACATAAACATAAAGAAAACTAAGATATCATACATAAAGTGAAAGTGAGATATTTCTTATAAAGGGTTACAATCTAGTAAAGTTGATCCACTTTACAAATATGAGATACACCAAGAAACTCTCTAAAGTGAAAAAAAACATAAAATAACTTAATTTCAAAATAACTTTATTAATCCCTATGTCTATATATAATTGACTATTATAATATGATATTTAATTGAACACCTTCCCTTAGTTCACACCAAGTTTATCTTACAATTCTATATATTTTTAAAAATCCAAAGACTTCGTGAAAATGTTTGAAATTTGGTCCCTTGTGGGATAGCATTGCATCTCATTACATCCATCCTCTACAATTTTTCCAATGAATTGGAGGTGTATCTCAACATGCTTGGTACACCCAAGGAATACTATATTTTATCTAGTTTTAGCACACTTTGACTATCAAGGACTAGGGATGTTGGCTCTATCTATTGCATTTTCATGTCTAAAATCAACCTCCTATGTCAAACTACCTAACATTCTCCTTTCATTACTTCTTGATGTTGGAACCCCAATCCTTAGGGATTATGTTGAGCTTATTATTTTCATGGAAATGAACATGAAAATACAAGAGAATATGAAGATTTTTTTGAAAGAAGTTTCCATTGATGTCAAAGGTTGTCCAAAAGAAAGAGGAAGTTACATATTCAAATAGCACATTTCGAAATATTGTTTTTGGAATTTTCATGCCCTACTTGGATACCCTATCTTTGAATGCATTTTTACTCCATTTACCTAGCTCAAATGGAACCATAACATATATGGTTGGAAATCTTATTCCAAGACCTTTACAAAAGTATATGGAACTCCCTATAACTCCTCACAGTTGAGGAGAAATTATTTTTCAAATATTCACTTTATGTTCTACCAATTACACAAGTCAATATAGCCATTAGACAAGTCGTCCTAGTATAAACCCCAAATGCACTATAATAGATGTGAGAAGGAACATTTCAATTCATTCGCTTAAGCTAGTTAGGATATGTTCAAACAAGTGAAGAAAATGATTTTTTAGGTTCATACTCATGAACCAAAAGTGAAGAGGAGTTGATTTAGAGAGATTTTCTAGGAAATATTTTTGGAACATTTTTTAAGGCTTTTGGCTTATTTTGGAAAGGTTTTTTGTCTTTTTTTAGAAGGATTTTTTGGTGCACCTTTTTATGTTTTATAGCCCTGTTGATAAGTATTATTTCAAACCTATTATTGAGGGTTGAATTATGTCCCCTCTAAAGGTCAAAATCAATACAGTGTGTAGAGGTGTGGAAGGTTGAATTTCAAGCATGTCCTAAGAGCATTAACTTGTCCCTGTTGAGGCTGAATTTCGGGATCAAATTTTTGGCACAAAGAAGGTCGAACTCCTGCATGTTTTGAGGGATAAACTTTATTGTGTTTGAAGGTGAGTTTCAGGTCTATTTTGAATATCTAACATTGTCCTCTTTTGAGCAAGTTGAACTATGTGGAGGAGGCTAAGTTCTAGAGGTTGAGTTATTCTGCTAAGGAGGATGAGTTCAAGGATCATTGGTTGAGGGAATTTATGTCTCTAATAAGGACATGGTTAGGAATTCAAGTCCTAGTGTGAAGGATAGAGGAGCATATTCCAAAAATTTAGACTTTCTTTCACTAATATTGACTCTTGTACAAGCTTTGGTGATGATAAATTAGGTATTTGGTGCTTCCTTTTAGCTCAAGATGTTGATAAACCAGGGAGTTGGTGCTTCTTTTTAGTTGGTGTTGATAAACCGGGAGTTGGTGCTTCACTTTAGTTCCTATTGATAAACCAGGGATTTGGTGCTTCCTTTCAGGATTTCAGCTTTGTGCGATAAAAATGAATGATTCATATATACATGGGAGGGGGATGAATATTGACAATTTCTAACTTGCAATGATCCACAAAAAGTAATATGAGAGCATATATTTCAGGTGAAAACCAAAGAATGCTTAATATATATATATATATATATATATATATATATATATATATATATATATATATATATATATATATATATATATATATATATATATATATATTAAGAAAAGTATTTATTTGTTTTCACTTACAAATATTTGTGCTATAATATGTCATCTATTTATACCAGGATGCATTTACATTTTCGGTTAAAATTTGTCAATTTGTCAATACTAATTCATCCCCCCCCCCCTCCCCTCCCCCTCTCAGTATTATTGAATATTCCAACAATTGGTATCAGAGCTCGATTCCTTCAGATACAATTTAACCACTAGAAGTAATATCTCAGTAAGATTCATGGAAAAGCAAGCAGAATACTCCACAGATGGTTTGTCATTGTTTGATGGAAAAAATTATTCCTTTTGGAGTATAAGGATGAGATTGTTCTTACAGACACAAGGAGTCGATGTATGTCAAGTTGTTCTAAATGAATACATGGTACCATTTTCTACTCGAAGGTAATTCAAAGGCTATGTGCGCCATTCTGGTAGGGCTGACAATATCATAATTTTTCAAGGTTATGCATTGTGAATCAACAAAGGAAATCTTGGACAAGCTCAAGAATGTGTATGAAGGGGATGAAAAAGTCAAAGGGACCAAGCTTCAAACTTATAGAGGATAATTTGAACACTTGAAGATGAAGGAATATGAATATATTGCAGCTTATTTTATCCTGGTTGATGAGGTCATTAATACTATGGGAGAACTGGGAGAGAAGATTGTAGAAAGAGTCATTGTTCAAAATATACTAAGATGTCTCCCAATGAGATTTGATTCTAAAATCTCATCATTAGAAGAAAGACAAGATATAGTTATGTTGAACATGGATGAGTTACGAGTAAGATATTATTTCTTTGATATATATTATTTGAACTGCGACCTCCTGCTGGTGCCTCCTGCTGCGACCTGCTCTGCGCAGCCTGAGACTAGGCTCTGCCCTCTCGGCCATTTCAGCCTCTGACCCTGGTCCTCCTGACCTCTGGGTCTCTTGATCTCTTGTCAGATCTGCTTGGAACTGCGCCCTTGGAGATTCCTCCTGCAGGATCTGATCAGATCCTCTTCTTCTTCATCCCGGTCTTGAGATGCCTTGCTTCCTGTATTTGCTTGGTGCAAATCGGTTTTGCTGATTTGACCTTCTTTGCCATGGAGGCCCAAGGCTTGCCCATCGGTCCCTCACAAGCTCCATCCCCGGAAGTTGAAGCAGCCTTCTCCTTTCTTCTTGCTTCGCTGCCCAAAAACAAGAAGTCCGAAGTTGCTAAGTTCGTCAAAAGGCTCAACGATGTTCCGGAGGTAAACCTCCCTCCTGAGGGTCCGATCCAGGTCACTTTGTCCCTGGCAGATCGTGCCCTAGTGGGTCAATTCACGGGCCTTTGGCCCTCGCCAAAATCGACGAAAAACTGGGTTGTTAAGAACTAGGTTCCACTAATCAAGAACAAAGTCACCTCATATTTTTTGGGCAGAGGCTTCTTCCTATTCGAGTTCAACACAAAGGAGGACAAAGACCTGATCTTCAGGAATGGGCCCTATTTCATGGGACCTCAGGGCCTCTACCTCAAAAAATGGACCCCTGACTTCGATCCGGCCGTGGATGTCCCAATGGCTGTCCCTGTCTGGGTTCGGCTCCCTAATCTTCCAGTGCATTGTTGGAACTGGGAGTCCCTCAAGCACATAGGTAATACTTTGGGAAAATTCATTGATAGAGAAAACAACAATGATCAGTACGATTGCGCCCGAATCTGTGTCGAGGTGGACTTAGAGGTGGGGCTTCCGAAGGCCATCAAATTAAAAGTTGGTATTTGGACGCATGTGCAAGTGCTGGACTATGAGCAACTCCCTTTCAAATGCCATAAATGTCACATCTATGGCCATTTTGCAAGAGGGTGCCCAAAAAAAGGGGAAGCAGAGAAAGAAAAGGAAGATGGTTGGAACCAGGTCAAGAGGCCAAAGACATCTCACAAGAAATCTGGGGTTCATGGCCCCCAGCCTGCCTCCACCCAGAATGTTCCCCCGCCAAAAGGTCAAGAAAATAGGTATGAGGTCTTAAGCTCTGCTGAAGAGACTCCTCAGGAAGAAGGAAGAAGATAGGCAAGATAAACCATTAGAAAAAATGACTTCAGCAGAAGCAAGACCTGAAGAAAGCACCACGGCAAGAAACAAGGATAAGCAAACAGAAGCCTCCGAGGAGGAACATGACTCGGAGGAGTCTGAGGAGGATGGAGAAATAGGAGATACGCAGACGTCGGTCAGAATATCTGCAAGGGGCCGCAAATCTGCTAGAGAAAAGAGAGATCAGGAAACTTACAAAGACAAGCTTTAGGGTAGTCAGCCCACTCTGGAGAAACTCCTTGGCAAAAATCTGAAGATGATCAAAAATCAAGCGCAGGGCTCTAAGGGAGCCCATCATCATAAAAATAAATGATGAAGATTGTCTCCTGGAACTGCATAGGAATGGGGAGCAAAGTGAAAGAAGAAGCAACGAGAAGCCTTATAAGAAGAGAAGCCCCAGACATTCTTCTGATTCAGGAGACCAAAATGGAGGACAAGGAGTTTCTCCAAATCAGTAAAAAAATTTGGAAAGGAAGCAGCGGTCATGCAGTTTCAGCACAGGGAGCCTCTGGGGGACTGGGCTCTCTCTGGAACCCTCTCAAGTATAGGCTGGTCACCGAGCTGCACAACACCCACTAGCTGTTTTTGAAGCTCCAGCCTTTGGACTCGAGGAAGGTTGTCAGTCTTTTCAATGTATATGTTCCAACAAATATAGGGGAGAAAAGGGAGTGTTGGGACTCCATCAGACATCTGTCGGAGTCAGAAAACTTGGAAAACATCATTGTTGCAGGTGATCTAAACCTTACCTTGTGCATGGAGGAAAAGCGAGGAGGCACAATCATAAGGGACCCTGCAAGGGAATGTGTGGAAGACCTCATGCAGGACTGGGATCTGCTTGACATCCCCCCAGAAAATGGTAAGTACTCCTGGTCTAACAAAAGAATAGGTCCTGGTCATATTGCTGCTAGACTTGATAGATGTTTGGTGCAGAGTTCCTTCCTTTTGCTAGGCTTAGAATTCATATTGCATATCCTCCCATGCAGTGTTTCAGATCATAAGCCCATTTTGCTTGAGATGTTGGGCCACAAAGATCTTGGCCCCATCCCCTTCAGATTCAACCCTCTCTCGGTCAAGGAACAAGAGTTTCTAAATTTGGTTCAGGACTGCTGGAATATGCCAGTGAAAGGTTATTCTTTCTTCATTTGGGAAGAAAAACTTAGAATACTTAAAGCGGTTCTTAAAACTTGGGCCAAATCTCTTCCCTCCCCTGCAAAAGAGAGAAAGCAGGCCCAAGTCAATCTTGCCCAGCACCATGCCCAAAGTGAAGATGTAGAAATCACTAAAGAAGTGTTAGACAAGGAAGCTGAGCTCCAGCAAATCTTCCATAAAGCTTTCCTTTCGGAGGAAGAGCATTGGAGACAGAAGTCTAGGAGTTTATGGCTTAAAGCAGGAGACAGAAATTCTACCTTCTTCCACAAACAAGCTCAAGTCAGAAAGAGCTTCAATTCTATCGCAGAAATCAAAGATGGCAACTCGACACACAAAGACTTTGATAGCATAAAGAGAGCAGCTTTCAATCACTTTCAAAACCTGTATAGAGAAGAGGGCGTGACGAACCCAAACTCTAAATTTTTGGAGGCGGTTCCCCCTAGGATCTCACCTTCAATGAATCAACAGCTTGAAGTGAAGATCTCTATAAAAGAAATAAAAGATGCTCTTTCCGACATGGAGCCTGACAAAGCCCCAGGCCCAGATGGCTTCACTGCAAGATTTCTTCAAACGTGCTGGCAGATTGTGGAGAAAGACCTCTACAAAATGATTTTGAAATCTCAAAATTGCCAGAAAATTGGGGGCAGCACCAATTCAGCTTTTCTTGCCCTCATTCCCAAGGAAAAGGATGCTAAATAATTTAATCGGTTCCACCCCATCTCTCTTTGTAATATTGGATACAAATTAATCACAAAGGTTATTTCCAATAGACTAAAAGGTATCCTTCCAGCCATCATCCCGGAGAACCAAGGCGGATTTGTTCAGGGGAGACAGCTTGCTGACAACTTCATCCTTGTGCAAGAGGCGATTCACTCGAGCCAGCTTCACAAAGAGAAAGGTATGGTAATTAAATTAGATTTGGCTAATGCTTTTGATCGGGTCAGACTTAGCTTTCTTTGGGAAGTCTTGAAAAAATTTGGCTTTGGAATGGGCTTTTTAAAATGGATTCGTGCTTGTATTGCTGACCCTTGGATCGCCCCCCTGGTGAATGGGAGAGTAGCTGGTTTTTTTAAAGCTTCATGAGGGCTTAGGCAGGGCTGCCCCCTCTCTCCGCTCCTCTTCGTCCTTCATGTTTCTATCCTGGGTTTCTACCTGGATCAGAAACTGGTTGACGAAGAGATCTTGGGGCTCAATATAGTCAGAGGGGTTAAAAATGTTAACCACACCTTGTTTGCGGATGATACCCTCTTGTTAGGGGCTGCCTCTTCCAGATCTGCTTTAAGATTCAAGGAGGTCTTGGACGACTATAGTGAAGCTACAGGCAGCAGTTTAAACAAAGGTAAGTGCAAAGCTTTTTGTTGGAATATCTCTGCTTCCACCCTTTCTGCCATTTCAAGAATTCTGGGCTTTACTGCCTTCCTCAACTGGTCCTCCTTTACTTATTTGGGCCTCCCCATCTTTCGCAAATTGGCATACAGCAGAGATTGGATTCCTTTGTTGGACAAATTTAAGGCCAAAGTCCAAGCTTGGGGATTCTCATGGTTAAATCTTGCCGGAAAAACTGTCCTCATCAATTCCGTTCTCAGTAGCCTCCCCATTTATCAATTCTTTGTACTTCTATCCCCTTCAGGCATCATCAAAAAAATGGAAGCCTTCATTCGCAAGTTCTTCTGGAAAGGGGGCAATCACAATGACAGGAAAGTCCCTTTGGTAAGTTGGGAGAAAATCTACAAGCCTCAGAGCGAAGGAGGCCTTAACTTCAAAGATCTCAGCCTCCAAAACATAGCCATGGGAGCCAAGATCTTCTGGAGAATCATTGGTCCACATCCAGGTTGGGCGCAAAGAGCTCTATGGAGGAAATATTTCATGGGAAAGAGGAAGAGATGTCTGGATGCCCTACCCACCACAGGCTCGCAGCTGATCAAACTCTGTCACAAAGCAGCCCCTTTAATCAGAGACAGAGCGTATTGGATTCTAGGAAACGGCAAAGAAATTAAGATATGGGACGACAGCATTATGATGCACCCTCCTTTATCGTCCCATTGCTCTCTACATGCGTTGCGTTTGTGGTTGGAAAACGCAGGTTGCATTACTCTTTGGGACATTTCACAATGGGAAGGCAGAAATTGGCTGCGTTGGAGACTCCCTCCCATCCCTCCTGAGCTGTCTCAAGCACGTGATCTTCTCCTTTCTTTGTTAAATGGTATGGCGCCTCTGCGCGTGGGTAAGAAGGATGCTCGTGGTTGGGGAGTTGCCCCAGGGCTTTACACGGTTGCGCAGGGATATAAATGCCTTCATGATCGTCCTAACGTCCCTCCTAATCCTGTTGTGTGGAACGGGATCTGGAATTTCAAATCCATGCCTAAGGTTGATTCATTTTGTTGGTTGTTATGCCACAGAGGGATTTTAACAGCAGATAGATTGAAGAAGAAATGATTTCATGGTCCCTCTCAATGCCACTTATGCTGTGACAGTGAGGAGAACGCCCAGCATATCATATTGGACTGCAAATTTTCAAGAGAAATATGGCATGGCCTTTTGAGCTACTGGAAATCTGATTTCATTTTACCCATGTCTATATCCGATATTTTTGCAAAATGGCATAATTATTACCCAAAGACGCTCCCAAAAAATGAAAATTTCAAAGCTGCATGGCTCTCCTTGCCGAAATTTTTCTGCTGGCAAATCTGGCTCGAGCGTAATAGAAGAGTTTTCAGAGATGAAAGTCTAAATCCACAGTTTATCATCACCAAAACAAAATGTCTTTGGAAATAAAGTCTGGGGGAACATTTGCCGGATTTGAATCTGAGCCAGCAAGACTTAGAATGGGGTGCCTCGATGGACCTCCAATTCTCTGGCGAAACAAGGCATCACAAGGCCATAAAAGAGTGGAAATTCAGAGGGAAGGAGAATGATCTATCGGATTTTCTCCTCAGGCAATCTAGATTCTCTTTGTTCTTCGATGGAGCAGCAAAAGGCAATCCTGGATTGGCTGGGGCAGGAGGAATTATAAAAAATAAAGAGGGCATAACTGTGGCAAAGTTCGCTTGGGGATTAGGGCAGTCTACCAACATGCAAGCTGAAGCCTTGGCACTTTTGCAAGGTCTTAAGCAAGCAAAGGCTATTGGTCTCTCAGATGTCAGTATTATAGGAGATTCTCAATCCATTATCAAAGTCTTAGTGGAGGATTCCTCTCCTGCAGACATTAGACTGGCAAGAGTGATTTCAAGAATCAGAACCCTAGTGAAATCTTTCCGGACTACAACCTTCCTCCACGTTTTGAGGGAAAATAATAAAGCTGTTGATTTGGAAGCCAACAAGGCAGTTCCACTTCCCGCTGGTTGTCTCTTGGCAGACGGAATTGAGAACTGGGACTCCATTCCATAAAGATTGTCATGTTTTTCTGCATTTTACTGAATCAGTTTGTTTGTCTATTTAAGATAGGGAAAATAATGGAGATAGACTCGATAGTCTCGAGTAAATCTTGCGGTTTCCCAAGTTTTGGGGCCTTTGATCAGTTAGTGGAAGAAAGTTTAAGGGCTATGCCCGATCAAATGTAACCGGTGAAAGGCATTTTGGCCAAACTCTAATATAAATCCATACCTGTTCTTGTAAAAAAAAAAAACATGGATGAGTTACATGGAATTATTATAGCATACAAAATGAGGACAGAATAAGAAAATCCATCTAGAAGGGAAGTAGCTTTCAAGGCATTTGAGAATACAAGGAAGAAAAATTAAAAATCAAAAATAAAATCTAGTTGTAGTGATAATTCATATGATGAAGAAGAAGCCAACTTTGTGAGAAATTTGAAAAGAGGAAGTAGAAAATATAAAGGTAACTTCCATTAAAATGTTTTGAATGTGGTAGAATTGGTCATTTTGCATCTAAATTCCCTTTTGAAAAGGAGTCAGAGAGTTATAGGAAAGAAAATAAATATCATAAAATAAACAAAGGAAATAACAAGGGAAAATTATTCTAGAACAAAAGTCTCTATTTAAGAGAAGATAGTAGCTCACCCGATGAAGCCGATGATAGTGACAATGATTCCGATAGAGTGTTCTTCATGGAATTAGATACTTAGAAATAAACTCCTAAATATTATGAAGGGCATTATGAAGAAGAAGATGGAGAAGTGGATCTTGAGGCATAATTAGTTTTTGCCTTAAGAGATCTTAGAAGAACAAGAAGAAAAATCCCATACTCAAGGAAGAGGTAAAGCAACTAAAGGAATGTTTACAAAGTCCCAGTAGGAACTCTAAAGAGACTGGGAAGACTATCATAAATTTGAAAGTACAATTAGAAGAAGCCAAAGTGATTGAAGAAATACTCAAGAGACAGTTGGAAGAGAAGTAGAGAATAATAGAGAATATATAAGTTGACTTAGTCTCCTTGAGAAAGGAACTATGAAAGAAGGATATCTAGCAAAAATTTGACAATAGCACCAAATTACTTGATGAAATCATCAATGACTAGAAACCATTCAATGGTAGGTCTATACTAGGCTATAAACAAAAAAATTATTGATAAAGGTTCAATATATATGATGACAGAAAATCAAGCAAAGCAAGGAAGCTACATTGATGCACTCAAGGGTCCCATCAAGAACGAAGAATATAAGCCACTAAAGGATGGTGTACAAAAACTAGCAATGAAGAAGATTCAAGAATATCATGACTTTAGAAGAACAACACCATCAACAAGACCTCCTACACCGACATAACAGAATATGTTTCTTGGCTTCTGTTATTTTTGTAATAGTTTTGGGCACAATTCTATAAATTGTAAAGCCTGTGCAAAGATAGAAATACAAGAAATAGCTATGAAAGTCCCAATAATTACAGTGAATGAAATTATGGTAGAAAATCTTGTGTGGTCTTTAACATAAATTATAACAATTTTGGCGCTCTTAGTTATGAAATTGGATGTTACAAATGCAACAATTTTCGGCACAACCAAAAATCGTAGAAGCAATTTGATAATTCAATCAAGGGAAACAAGGCGGGTTCTTGTCCAATATGAGGGAACAACAAAGAACTTGGAAAAGGAAGCAGGGATATTTCAAGGCTGAGGTATGTGGGTTTTCCTTACAAACCCAAAGAAGAAAAATTCAATGGTATGTTGATACTGGTTGTTCAAAGCATATGACTAGAGACAAAAATTGAATTGTAACTTTGAAGAAAGGAAAAGAAGGATTTTTCATTTGTGGGAATGATAAATTTGCCAAAATTATAGGGAAAGGAAAAGTTAGGATTGGAAGAAAATATGTGGTGGCATAAAAAAATTTACTTTTTGACGATATGAAGCATAATTTGTTAAGTGGTAGCCAAATGTGTGACTAGTGACACACACTTCTATCCAATTCAAAAGAATGTGAAATAAGGAAAGAAGGATCAAGGAAAATGGTTGCAACAACAAAAAGAAATCCAAACAACATATACATCCTAAATGAAATTGGAAAGGAAAGATGTTTCCTGGGAAAGGAAGATTAAAGTTGGCTTTGGCATAGGAGATTGGGACATATACACTTTAACAATCTTGTCAAAATCAGCAAGAAGAAAGTTGTAAGGGATATGCCTAAAATTACAAAGCCTTCAAATACTATTTTCAATTATAATTGTCAACATTGAAGACAAACAAGATTTGAGTCCATAAATAAGGAACATTCAACGACAAAACTACTGGAACTTGCACATACCGGTTTATGTGGGCCAATAAGGAAAAAAGGAATAGATGGAAAACAATACCTCATGTTGCTTGTTGATGACTACACAAGGATGACCTAGGTTTGTCTTCTTAAAAGGAATTCATAAGCTTTTGAAAATTTCAGAATATTCAAGGAAATTTCTGAAAATCAAATTGATTTGAAAATCAAATGCTTGAGATTAGATAATGGAGGAAAATTTACTTCAAATGAATTCAATGACTATTATGAAGAACATGGAATAAGAAGACGCTTCTCAACAGCTAAAAATCCTCTGCAAAATGGAGTGGTTGAAAGAAGGAACATCACTATGGAAAATATGGTTAGAACTATGTCGCATGAATCCAAGCTAAGTAATATATTTCAGGTACAAGGAGTTCATACAGTTTTTCACATTTTGAATAGAGGATTGCTCAGAAGCAGTAATGATAAATCTCCCTAATTGTGGAAATGAATAACAGCTATTGTCAATAATTTCATAATATTTGCCAAGAAAATGTTACCTAAAGAGGGATGACCAAAAGTTAGGAAAGTTTGACTCTCGAATAGATGAAGGCATACTTGTTGGGTACTCATATAAAAGCAAAGCATACAAATCCTACAATCTTAGACTCAACAAGATAGTAAAATGCATCAATGTAAAAAATGATGAAACAAAAATGCTAAAGACCAAGAAGGAATGAAAAAATCCACATATATTTGAAGAACGGGAAGGGGAAGAACCAAAGAGAGAGGATGAAAAAGAAGAAGAGGAACATGCAGAAGAGAAGTTGCCAAAGGCATAACAAGCAGAAGAAAATAATCAACAAGATTTTTAGACACCTTATAGGACACCTAAATGTTTGTATCAGAATAATCATCCACCAAAACAAATCATTGGGGAGAAAAGGCAGGAGTAGAAACCAAAAGAAGAAAATAAGCACAAACATTGGAGCAAAGGAATTTGATCTGTAAACTGCCTTGGATATTCCACTCGATAGTTTGTCACAACAAATTTAATAATATTACATTAAAACTCTAAAAAATATACATTATTACAATTTATTAAATTGTAAGATATTTGGATTTAACTGTAATTATTGCATGCATATGAATGGAAATTATGCAAAAAATTATAGAATGAAAAAATAAGAACACACCCACACAATACACGATATTCTCTCTAGGAAGCCCTTTCGAGAGAAAACCCAACTAAGGTCACTTCGCTCTCTTTCTCTATCTAGAAATATGGCTGCAGGTACAAATAATTAATGTATGTGGCCCTTGGGATGCTACAGTGCACATATGATCTTTGTGTGCTCTACCTCATATATCTCTTGGTTATATTTTCTCATCTACGGAACAAAATTCTCTCGAAATAATGGAATGCATCTTCCTCCTAGTGGCCCGGTTCTAACACAGACCAATAGCCTACTAGTGGTTATTTTTTACTACATCAACTCTTAACTAGAGTTGCAACGTAGAATATTATAGATTATTTTACACAAAAAACACATTGCTATCCCCTTTTCCATAAATAATGGGGGCTCACATGACATCATCTCACACCATGGTGGTGAAAACATGAAAATAAACTTTTGAGTGGCATAACTTTCGCATAGAGACTCTGATTGACATGATTCTTGCGTCGTTGGAAAGGTATATTTGTTTATAATAGCACAAAAAGGTGTGATTCCAAAGAGGAAATTTTTTTTTACCAAAAAACTTGGTTTGATGCCTGAAAATGCCCCTGGAAGGTTTCGGACCTTGTTTTTCCAAATTGGGTTCCGCCAGAAAAAACGGTCCCGTGAGATTATTCCTCCACTTTTTCCACTCCAAATTCAATGAGATGGATGAAAAACAATATAACGATCCAATTTGGATCACTCCTCCCCATTTTGGGACGCTTTTTGTCCCCAAAATAGTTTACTAAATGAGGTTAGGAAATTTTTCCTCCACCTTCCCTCTGGTGTACCATTTAGCTTTGCATGGAAGTTGTCCCTTCAACCCAATCTTCCAAAGGTCATGTTGCCCCTCTCTTGTATTTTTGTACCTGTTCCAAAAAATTGTATCTTCTGTCAACTCTTCCTGAGCTTCTGGTGCCAAATCCTCCACATAAGTAAGTATTTTTTCCTCTTCCTGATCTAGCATGGAAGGCTCATAGAGTTTCAAATTCTCTACATTCACAACTGAGTAAATGCGCATATATGGTGGTGAACTGAGTCGATAGGAATTATCACCCACCTTTTCCAGTATCTCAAAGGGACCATACCTTAGAGCCTTGATTTTCTTACTAGGCCCCTGCGACCTCTCCATTCAATTGTATCCATACTATGTCTCCCACCTTGAATGATTTCTTTGTTTTGTGTTGATCATGCCTGGCCTTATACTTATCATGTGACTTTTGCAATGTTTCATGTGCCTGTAGATGGATCTTCCTGACCTTATATATAATTTTTTTAGCCCTTAAAGCCTCTCTAGCAAGATCTTCCCTCACTCCTCCTTTTCTCCCATATGCAATATCCAAAGGTGAAGGTGGAAAATATCCAAAACAAGTATCAAATGGGGACTTTCCTGTAGAAGTGTGGATTTCCCTATTATAAGAATGTTGTATATAGACCATATTTTCATTCCAGGTCTTTGGATACTTCTAGTTTTATCCCCTCATAAGTTGCACCAAATTCATGTTGAATACTTATGTCTGCCCATTTTTCTGTGGATGGAATGGTGTATATCTCTTAAACTTGTGTCCATATTCTCCCACAATGTATAGTCCAAAATGCACTAAGAAATATTGTGTCCTTGTCTAAAATGATTCTCCTCAGTATCCCAAAGTGCACCCATACCTATCAAAAGAACAAGTTTGTTTCTTCTTGTTTGTTGATGGTCTTTTTACAGGACATCAGAACACTCATCTTGTTGAACCTGTCAACTACCACAAAAATTTATTCATGTACCTTCCTAGTTGTCGATAAACCTCCCACAAATTCCATGGAAATTTTTTCCCAAGGATGAGTAGGTACATGTAAGGGATGATATAGACCTTGTTTCTTGTTGCTAGGATTGTTGGTACAACAAAGCATGCATCCTCTTATGAACCTAGCTACATGATCTTGCATCTTAGGCCAATACACATACCTTTACAAGTTATCCATGGTGTTCCCTACACCAAAGTGACCTACAACCTTGGAGGTGTGAGCCTCTCTAATCGACTGCAAACGCTGACATTTAGGAACACATAGCTTATCCAGCCTGTAGAGTAACCCATCATGGAGATGGTAGTCAATGGTATTGTCACCATCATGCACATGATCTGACTCTGAAACTATTGATACACCTCCTTGAAGTCCTCGTCTCTAGAATATGCCTCTCTTTATGCATCATGGGTGAATGGATCTAAGTGCATAAGAGTCCCCAAAGATGTAATATTTTATATGGGTGGCCTTGAAATCATATCGGCCAACATTTTTGTGTTTCCCTTCTTATACTTGATCACCAAATGATTTTTTTGTAAAAACACCATCCACTTGTAATGCCTGGTCTATTGTAGCTTACTTTGGGCCTGCAAGTACTGTAATGGAAAGTGATCTGTATGGATTACTTTCTCCTGCCCCATCAGATAGTGCTTCCACTTCTTCACATCTGGAACCATGAAATAGAGATCCTTATCGCAGGTAGAGTAGTTAAGAACTGCCCCATGAAATACTTCAAAATGGTAGTAAATTGGCCTTCCTCCTTTCATCAAGACAGCTCTCATAACATACCCACTCACATATGTCTCCACTTCAAAGGGTCATTGTAAGTTTTATAATTCCATAATTGGTGCTTGACTGATCTTCTTCTTTAGCTCCTCGTAATCCTTGTGTTGGCCTTTTCCCCACTGGAAATTCTGTCCACTTGTAGTTATGGTGTGGAGTAGTGTTGCTACCGTTGAAAATGAGGCTATGAATTTCCTCAGGTACTGTGCTACCCCAATGACACTCCTAACCTCAGAAACAATAGTAGGCACCAAACATTTCATGATGGCATCCATATTGGAAGGATATATCTTCATCTTTCCTCCACCGATCACATACCCCATATACACCAAATATTGTTGTACAAACTCACACTTCTTGAGATTTTCTAGCAACTGGTGCTTCTTCAATGTTTCCATCACCTACGTCAAATGTGAAATATGATCCTCCCAGGTAACATTATATATTATTATATCATCTATATAGACAATAACAAAGGAATCTACTATAAAAGGGTGCAGTATATCATTCATTAATCTTATAAACATAGTTGGTGCATTACATAGGCCAAATGGAATAACTAACCACTCATACAAACCATGCCTAGTTTTGAAGGAAGTCTTCCATGTATATTCTTCTTTGACTCGAACCTGGTGATATTCAGACTTCGAGTCTAGCTTGGTGAAATACTTTGTTTGCTGCAAATGATCTAGAAAATCGTCTATCCTAGGTAGGGGCTATATGTTCTTGAGTGTGATTGTATTCATCGCCCTGTAATATATACACATCCGCCAAGTCCCATCCTTCTTTGGCACAATCATGATGGGTTACCCACATGGTGATGTACTTGATTGAACGATACCTTGTTCCAACAATTTCTACTTTCTTCACCTCACTTGATTCTATAATAGATTTCCTGTACAACCCAATATTTGGCAATGGGGATTCTAGAAATAGCTGGATCACGTGATCCACTTCTATCTTAGGTGGTAACATTTTAGGTTCTCAGAACACATCCTTGTATGCCTATAACAACTCCTCCAATTGTTGTTTATGTTTCTTAGTACACCCCTCCAAGGATTCCTTTCCTCTTATTAACTCCTCTTCAGACTAAATTTCTATTAAACACAATAAAACATACTTATTTTTGGAATTGATCAATTTCTTGGCTTTGTTGGCACTTACCAATGAAATTTTCGACTTTCCTTTATGTGTGTTGATGATGAATGATTTTCCATCATTGATGAGCCAGTACTGTTTAGTTCTCCTCATGAATATTTCATCATGCATGTACATGTATGGACTCCCAAACATGACTCTACATACATCAAGATGAACCACATCCAGATCTACTTCATCAATAAAATCATCACTGATATCAAATCTAATTTTTCATTGTTTTGTTACCTTCAGCTCTTCATCCTTATTTACCCATCCCAATGGATATGGGTTAGGATGATCACGAACTTCTAGCCCCAACTTCTTGACCAGCTCTCCTGCAATGAGATTTTCCTGCGATCCTGAGTAAAACAGATCATCAATATTTGACTTCTTGACATGTATCTTTATATGGAATAGCTTGGTCATTTCTCTTATTTTTGTTGAAGGATACTCAAATTCACGTCCTTCTGCTCTAATGTACATACGATTTTCTCATCCACGTCCGAGTTGCTTTCATCCATGATATTATTCTTCTTATTATCTTTCTTCTTGTTTTTCAGGTTTAGCTTTGGATGCAAATTCCAACACTTATCCTCTGTATGGCCATCAATGTTACAGTGGTTGCAATGGTTGCTAGGATATTTCGACTGGTGTGTTATGTTTGTCATCTTTTTATCGTTTCCCCATTTTTTCTTCTTCTTCCCCTCCTTAGAATATTCTTGTTTCTACTTGTGCTTCGATCCACTTGATTGTGTTCTTTTCAGGCCTATGTTCTTCAGGTATTTTTCCTGTACACAAGCTTCTTCCACTGATTTGGGCTTGAACAACATCACTTTCTCACGCAGATGGTGGTGCAGACCCTAAAAATACTTGCGGATTACATATGGGTTCTTTGGAGAGATACCCAACATTATAGTCATATTTTTGAATTATGTGGTGTACTCCTGCCCGCTTTGGCATAAATTTTGCCTAAAGTAATTCCATCGAATCCAATTGCCTCCACGTGCCCAATGGGATAAAATTGTGACTTAATGAGGGTTTTGAAATCCTCTCACTTAGTCACTAGAGGTTCTCCCTCCAACCTCGGGGTTTCTACGTGGATCTCCCACCAAGTCAGTGCATGGCCCTCTAATTTCAACCACATGAATGAGATCTTTTTCCATTCCTCGATCTGATGGACGTTGAAATAAACTTCCATTTGTTGCAACCAATGGTTCATCTTCATAGCATTGATATCGCCATGGTAAGTCTTGATATTGACTTTCATTTCCATTTTTAACAGGGATTGATTCACATCACTCGAACTCGGTTGATATTTTCTCGATTCTTTCTTCAGTTGGCTCTTTGTGTCTTCCTGGTCTCATGTTCCCCCTTCTTATTTGTCCTTTGAATTCGAGCCCTAATCTTCTCCAAATATCCCAACTTATTTCTTAGGGCCTTCATGAGGAGGATTACATTGCGGTTTATATCTGATATTTGTTGTATGAGCTGCGAAAACCTCACCTTTGTAGGATCACGAGGTTCGTTTACATATTTTTCGGCCATGATTAGGGTTTTACGATTTTTTTCCTCGCCGACCTAGATCCCCTAAAAATATCCAAAAACACCCAAAGAAACTTGGCTGTAATACCAAATGGTTCGTAAATTGTCATGGATATTACATTGGATAGTTCGTCACAACATATCTAATAATATTATATTAAAAATATGAAAATTATACACTATTATAATTTATTAAACTTTAATATTTGTGGGTTTAACTGTAAATAGTGCATGCATATGAATGGAAATTATGTAGAGAAGTAGAGAACGACAAAATAAGCACACACCCACACAAGACACCATATATGATCTCTAGGAAACCATTTCGGTAGAAAACCCAGCTGAAAGGTGAGGATGCTTCACTCTCTTTCTATGTTTGGAATTATGGTTGCAGGTACAAAGAATTAATGTATGTGGCTCGTGGGCTACAACAGTGCATAGATCCTCTCTGTGTGATATACTTCCTATCTCTCCTGGCTATCTTTTCTCAATTATGGAACAAAATTCTCTCGAAAGAATGGAATGCCTCTTCCTCCTAGTGGCTCGGTTATAACACAGCGTGATAGCCTACTAGTGGTTAATTTTGACTACATCAACTCTTAACTAGAGTTACAATATAGAGTCTTATAGATTATTTTACATCAAAAACACATGGTTAGCCCCTTTTGAGTGGCATAAATTTCGCACACAGAGTTTGATTAACGTAATTCTTACACCGTTGGAAAGATCTCTAAGTGTATAATAGCATGAAAAGGTATGACGCTAAAGTGGAAAATTTTTACCCCCAAAAACGTCTTTTGATGCCTCAAAACGCTCTCATAAGGTTTAAGACCCTGTTTCGCCAAACTGGGTCAAACCGGTGAAAACGGTCATGTGAGCTTATTCCTCCACTTTTTCCACTCCAAATGCATCAAGATGGATTAAAAAAAAAAATAATGATCCAATTTGGATCAGGTTCTATCACTATTTTCCATAATGATGAGCATTAAGATCATTGAGGAATCTAGGATGATGAGCGTTGGATCAAAGGTCATGGAAGAAAATAAATCAAATTGAGAAGAATGAGACATTGCAACTTGTTCCAAGGCCCAAGAAAAAAATGCAGTATTCAGAAACAAGCTAAATAATGGTGGAAATGTGACCAGAAACAAAGAAATGCTAGTGTGAAAAGGATAAGCCCAAGTTGAATGGATATACTTTGAATAAAAAATTTCTCCAATAGCCAGAATGGAAGCAATCAGAATTCTCTTGGCCTATGCATGTTCCAAAATAATAAAAGTATATAAAATGGATGTAAAATGAGACTTTTTTAATGGGGAGATGGTAGAAGAAGTCTACACAGAACAACCAAAAGGATTCCTATTATGAAAATATTAAGACTATGTTTTTAGATTAAAGAAATCCCTGTATGGACTTAAGCAAGCCCCTAGAGCTTCATACTCAAGATTGGATAGATGTATGTAGCAACATGAATTCAGAAAGGGAAATGTAAATATTAATCTCTACATAAAGGAAGATCAGTAAAATATGATCATCACTGAAGTATAGATTGATGGTGTTGTCAACCCTAGAGACAGCCTTGAGTTGTGAAAGACCAGTGCCTAGGACATCTTATATAGCAAGGAGCATATGATATAACATGGGGAGTTATCAGAGAAAGGATCTCATGCTATGTATTGAAAACAGGAAGGTTAATTTGAATGGGACCAAAACTTCCAGAAACTTGACGCGGGGAAAGCAATACTGCAGAGGCAAGGTGTGAAACTCTAACACAAATGTACCAGACAATTCAAACGCAGCTTACTGTAAAGAGGGATGGGTTCTAAAATACATCACAGAGGTGAATAATCAGAAGGTGGTTACTGCGTATGAAAGATTGAGATAATACTAACTGTCATTGGGATGATATCCAGGAACAAATATCAACATGTAATGGGCTTACAAAATTAAGAATCCATACATGACAATAGCGTTTTAAAAATAACATCCCATAGAAGCTAATATAGCAGAAGCATGGTTGAAGTGGAAAATGAAACAGTATATCACGCTTGAGCCATATTTAAAGTGCTTGATAGGTTCTAGCATGAGTATCAATTAGGATAAATTCATACCAAAACCAGTGAGCCACTCGCATTCCAGAACATGATACCAGAGAAATGGATGAAAACAAGATGAACAATTAAACTATCACATATAGGAGAAAGTTACAAACTGTGAAGCATAAAGGCCAGAATCCTCATTAAAGATAGAACTCCTCATCACTGAAACCCAACGGGCTCTTTACATTCATATAAGAGTTCAACAAAAATGCATACAAAAATTCTCTCACCGCATGTTTTTCTGAAAATATGGAACCCGATACAATCCATTCTTGGGGGTTCTTATAGGAGAAACCAGTAACAGGAGCAGACGATGCACATTAAATTGATTCATTAAGACATCATGGAGGAGGCATCCACGCCCATATTTCTTAATGGAACTGCATTGCTGTATTTACTTCATAGTATGGCTGAGGGGTCTTTGTCAAGTCGACATCTGACCTTTGATGTTTCTTTGGAGTCTTTTCTGGCTGTAAAGCCATCTGTTCTGCCTTCTGGAATTAATGGCATGGATATCAGATCTGCGGGTCTACATACTCCATAACTGCTGGTTCTGCCAGTATTTAAGAGGCTTATGTCAGTGTAATTAACTATTTTTGGGCTCGAGGAGGCGTGTAGACTTCTGTAGGGAGGCGTCCTTTTTTGGAGAAACGGCGCTCTGCTGACATTAAACACAGATATGACTTGTTTCGTGTGCATTTGGTCTTCAAATTGCGCTTTCTTCCTTTGAACGCGGGGTTAAGTGTTAATTATTCAATAACAAGCTTAAACCCCTTAAATCCTCTTTGCTACTTATACACTTTGCCGTTGCTGGAAGATTATCTCTGTGCATCGAATCACAGTGGATATAACTGTGAAGGCTGAGTGAATTTTCCACTCTGTAATCCCTACACAAATGCAATAAAATTGTTATAAAAATCCAGGGGAGATGGTGGAAGATTTGTTGTGGAGGCCTGGAGGAAATGTGGTGGAACAGTAGAAACTGTGAAATAATGGTAGAAATGGTCAAAAACGCTACAAATGGAAGTTTGGTGGGACCTGACTAAGGCGGAGGGCAATTAACTGTACACTGTTGGATCTCGAAAGGAGATCGACGATGGAGATTTAAAGATGAACTTTTTGGAAGGTCCGATGGGAGCAGGATGGATGAAGCGCGATGCAATATGGACCGTAGATCTTATTTGAATGGACGGTCACGATCGAATCAAAATATCGCAATCAAGGGAGACAGAGGGTAACACTTTGAGGACTTCTGATTGGCGATGGTGCGTTTGAGCGCCAGCCATCAGATCCGGGTCAAGATCGATGGCGGAGACTGCATCGGAGGATCGCAGATCGGGAGGAACGAAAGGTGTGTCCATCTGAAAATTGCAATTGCGATCAGAATGAGGAAGCACGGGATGTCAGATCTTAATAAGATCGACGGTGGGGATCATTCCCGAGGCTCATAGAACATTTTCATCGCATCAAAGCTTTTCTTCGCTTAACACAGGAATGTGCTTCCGTCTGTCTCTCCGATTGCGATAAGCGCCTTACGGGCTAGCGCTTGGTCTTAGCGCTAGGGTCATGTGGGGAAGTGGTTAAGGGGGCTGGACGAAAGGGGCTAAAGCCTGATATATAAGAAATGAGTGATTTTGGCCCAATTTTAATGCTTTTTAAGGCCGGAGAGGGCACTCGGTAAGGGGAATAAAGGGATTTTAAGCCAAACAAAGGTAATTTAAAAGGCTTTAAAGGGGGTTTGGGATGACTCGAAGGGTAAGTGGGGAATTTAGAAGGGGAGAGAGAATGATGAAAACAGAGGCTTAGAGGGGATGAAATAGGAGGGAAAAGGAGGCCTTTTGGGCATTCTTCCTCACCAACAGAGAGACTTCAAAACTGGGAACAGCAATGAATGTTAACCATATGATCAACATTGGCTCCACCTAGGGATGACACGTTCATCCTTGGGCGTGTTGAGAACTTCGCAGACCACTTGTTAATCTTCTCTGTGAACACCGCTCTTCAGCACCTTTTATTTTTCTCTTCGCGATTCGTCACGACACACACATCATTCAAAACAAGATGAAAATAGAAAACTAATGTACATTATAATACATCAGGCTCTCTTTTCCCGAATCAGAACTGGAAGTAAGGTTTGAGGAACTGACCATTTACAAGGGAATTGAGCAAGTCTCCCTGTAAATTTTCCAACCTGAAAGTGTTATTGCCTCCTTGTTCCACAATCTTAAAAGGGTCGAACCAGAGTGGGTTGAATTTACCATGTTTCCCCTTTTCAACTCTTCGAATATCCCATCTAAGCACTAAATCCCCAACCTGAAACTTCCTATCCTTGGCATGCTAATCAAAAAGGTTCTTCAACTTCTTTTGATATTTAGTTAGCCTCTGACTTACCTGGTTCCGTGTTTCTTCCAACTCCACCAGCTGATTAATTCTCCTGGTCATATCATCGGGTTCTTCTTGACTTTCTTGCATGAATCGGGCTACTAGTAAGGCTAAATGCACAGGGAATACTGCTGCCCTTCCACATACTAATTCATATGGGTACTTCCCGGTTGCTCTCTTACTAGTAATCCTGTTGGCCCACAGAGCGAATTTCAACTGGAAATCCCAATTTTTCTAATTTTCATTGATAGCCTTCTTGAGTGCCCTCACTAGGGCTTTATTTGAAGACTCTTCCAGGCCATTTCCTTGTGGTTAATAGGCCGTGGAGTGACCTAGCGCAATGTTATACTGCTGGCAAAAGCTGACAAACTTCGCAGACTTAAAGGCCTGTGCATTGTCAGTCACTATCTTGGCAGGGCAGCCAAATCTTGATATGATATTTTCTTCCATGAATTTCATTATCAAAGCATCTGTTGCATTCCTTGCAGGTATAGCTTCCACCCACTTTGTGAAATAATCGGTAGCAGTTAATATCCACTTGTGCTGACCACTCGAAGAAGGATGTATTTCACCGATAAATTTGATTCCCCATTGCTGGAATGGTTCATCCACGTGAACATGGATCATGGGCAGAGGTGCCAACCTCTGTCTGTCAGCAAATATTTTTCATTTATCACAAGCTCTGACCCGGGCAAACACATCTCCAAAGAGTTTGGGCCAGTAGAAACTAGCCTTCAAGATTTTGTGAGCAGTGGCCCTCCAGCTGTAGTGACCCCCACAAATTCCTTCATGAAATTCGGCCATTATATTTTCTACCTCATCCTCTGTGAGAGATAGGAGCAGAATACCTGAACGATCTCGCCAGTACAACCGACCATTGGCAACAATGAATTTCTGTGATTTCAACCTTAGTGTTCTGTATTTAGTTTTGTCACAGCTGGGAGGATAACTGAGGGTCAGAAGATACCCCACGATCTCCTTATACCATGGGCTGATGAGATACCTCATGTGTGTATTCTGAGTAGCTATCTCTACCCCCTACTGTTTTTCCTTTTCCTTAGGCTCCTCATTAGCTATTATGGATAGGTTTATACCCAGAGCCTGACAGTTTGATTCAGACAGGATTTTGGCTAATCCTTGTCCCTTAATCAGTTTGGTAGGGCGAATATCCAGCTCATATTCCTGTATTTGGCAATCAACTTCCCCCTTTTTCCTTCACTATCCCCTTGGATAAGGATGTCTTTTACTGCAGCTGTGGGCACAAATGTCGTGATGTGTGACTGCAGGACATATATACGAAATGCCTTAAGAGACTTCACCAGGGCATATGCCTGCTTTTCTAATACGTTATATTTCAGCTCTGCATCCCGGAGCACCTGATTGAAGAAAGCGATGGGTTGCTCATAACCTTCTTCATTTTTCTGCAATAAAACTCCTGCCACTGTATGAGGTGATGCAAATGAAAATATCATGAAAGGTTTGGCATATTCTGGTCCTGCTAGCACAGGGGCTTCTGCAAAGGCATTTCTTATCCTGGAAAAGGCCTCTTGTGATTCCTTAGACCACTTCACCTCGTTATTTTTCTTCAGCATGTCAGTTATATGTCTAACTATCTCTGCATAGTTAGGGATAAACCTCCTTAAAAAGTTAATGCGCCGTAGGAACACCTGCACCTTCTTTTTATTTCTGGGAAGAGAAATGCCATTTATAACCTCTACTCTCTTAAGATCTATTTTTACCCCATCTTTGGTCACAATATGTCCCAAAATATTACCCTCTTCTAAAGCAAACAATGACTTCTATGGATTAAGAGAGAGACCATACCTTCTGCATTTCTCAAAAGTTCTACGCAAATGCTCAATGTGCTCAGTATCATCCTTTGAAAACATAGTGATATCATCGAGATAGACCACCATAAACTTATATTTCTCCCCAAAAAAGGCAATGTCCATGGCCCTTTGGAAAGTGGCCCTTGCATTAATCAACCCGAAAGGCATCCTGGCATACATAAACGTACCCCATTGTGTGGTGAAACTAGTGTTCTTCTGATCTTCTGGAAGTACAGCCACCTGATTGTAACCAGAGAATCCATCCATCATGGACATCCAAGAAGCTCCCACCACTTTCTGCAGAATATGATCCATCTTGGGTAGTGGGTAATTATCCTTTAAGGATGCTCGATTTAGATTCCGGAAGTCAACACACAACCTTATTTCTCCATTCTTTTTCCGGATAGGGACTAAGTTTGCCACCCACTCAGAGTACCTCAATGGCACGATTATTTTGGCTTTCAATAACTTCTTAATCTCTTTCTCTATGGAGGGGAGCAGCAGGGGATTAATTTGTCTGAGCTTCTGCTTGTGCAGCTTCACATCTCCTTTCAGAGGAATTTTGTGTTGCATGATGCTAATATCAAAAGTTTTCAGGTCCCGATAAGACCATGCAAACACATCTTTGTAGGACTGAAATAATTTTTGGTAGAGCTCTTTATATTCTCCTAGGACTTTCCTGGACAACTTCACAATTTTAGGGTCAGCGTCAGTACCAAGATTCATGTCTTCTACCTGATTTTCTTTTACCACTTTATTTGGCTGTAGTGGGACGTCGTTCTTGTCAAACAATCTCTCTAGAGGCACCAGCCCTCTAGGTATAACGTTTCCCTTCAATTGCAAAACTTTGTGACTTGCCACCTTTTCCTCCCATTTGTTTTCTGAAAGATCTTCAGCCTCTTCTTCTTCACAAACATCTATCTCCATGTTTGAGAACTCTCCGATTGTTTCCATAAATCTTTTCACTTGTTCTTCATCCTCAAACACCTGCCAATTCTTGATGTTGTATGGGATTGATGGCCGATAACGCACCTCAATTTCATATCTTAAGATAGGGTTATGAGGTGGACGGAATGTACTAGCAGCTACTGCAAGGGAATCAGCCATCCTGTTCTGTTCTCTAGGCATAAATTGAATGCTAAATTCCAAGAAAAAAGTTTTCCACCAGGTCCCACACTTCGTTCCTATAAGCCCTCAGCCTAGGATGTTTGGTTTGACACTGATTCTTCACTTGTCTACACACCAGTTCCGAATCTCCCAGAACTTTTAAACTTGTATATTCATGCTTCTGGCTGTCTATAACCCTAACAGAAGTGCTTCATATTCGGCCACATTATTAGTGGCTTCATATTCCAGCTTGAAATACAATGGGACCCATTGGCCTGTAGGAGAAATCAGTAGTACTCCAGCTCCATTACCTTCTCTAGAATTTGCTCCATCGAAGTGAAGTGTCTAGATTCCTACATCACGGCTCTCTGAGGGCTGCTCGGTCTTGATCTGGAAGAATGATGGTTCTTGAGTGTAATCTTGGTCTTCTTCCAACATTAAACATGAGAAATCACCTTCTTTACTGTAGACTAGTGAATTAACCGAGATGTCAGCCTTAGCAACCATCTTGACAAATCTAGTTTCCCTGTACAACCTTCTTTCCTGGCCACCAAAAATCGGGATAGTAGCATATGTTAAGTCCAACTTGATTAACCCACCGATTTTTGTCCCCCAGGATCTTGACAGCAACATGCAGAAGCGAGCTAGGATGTCAGCCACCACGATGTCCATCACCACACTCTTTGCGGGGATCTGGGCCAAATTGACCACCAAATCCTTGATCATACCCAGGCATTTAACTCTTTTGGAATCAAATGAATAGAGGTCCTTGTATGGATGGGTGATTTGTAATCCTAGTTGTTCCATGACTGACAGAGGCAGTAGATTATGGGAAGCTCCCGAATCTAACATACAGTTATGTAATAGCAGGTCATGAATCACTAGAGACACATACAAAGGAGGAGTAGAAGCATCTAATTCCTCAACATGGGGGCCAAACACAACCATGGGTCTTTCTTCTTGAAGGTTGAGACTGTCTGGGATATGTGCTGCTTCTGGAGGGAGTATGAAAGAGGTGACCTGGGACTGATATGCAGTCTGCTTCAACAATTCAGTCAAGGAAACTGGGATTTTAACCTTCTCAAGCTCCTTTTGTAAACTAAAGGCAGAAGAGGACTTTTCTGTTGCAACCTCTTTCGACTCTTTATTTTCAGCCAGGGGTTTGACTTCTTTTGACACAGACTTGGTATTAGGGGGAGTGACTACTTTTGAAGAGGAAGGAATTTGATCATTAGACTGCAAAGATTTGTTTAGAGGCCTCTTACCTTTGTCTGAGACCTTTTGCATTGTTGACTCCTTCTGAGCAAGTGTTTCCTTCTGGGGTGGCTCTTCTTCCTGATCTTGAGTACGAGTCCTTTTCCTAGAATATCTGAGATCATATCTTCTATTGAACTGTGCTTGCATGAAATCAACAAATTGCTTGCAATAGTCATCAATCTCTGGGTCTTCTATGCCTCTAGCCTTCTCTTCTTCTTTTAATGAGATCTCGGTTCCATCACTTCCTTGCAAGGGGCATTCTATTCCATCACTATTCGAAAAGGCATGGTATGCACCCTCTTGTTCATAGGCAATGTCTTCGGTAGGACCATCTACCAGACCTTCTAAATACAGTGGGTGTGGTACCTGGTCTTGTTTCTCTTTCTTTTGTAGTATTTGCAAAGGTGGTTTCCTATACTGAGGACTGTAACCCCTGTTTGGAGCATTCTGGAAATTCTTGGAGGATGAATTCTTGGCCTCCAATTCAATTTTGACTAGCTTACTTGAAAGGTTTTTAATCATTTTGTTCATTTCTTCAATTCTGTTATCTGTTGAGTCTCTGTCTTGGCTAGAAGTAGACACCTCCTCTTTGCCTCTCCTTCCAGCATCTTGGTCTGGCTTTCCCTTTGATTTACCAGTGGAGACAAAATTTGCCTCCAACTCTAGTGCATCTGTTTGAGCATCATCCAAGGTGGCAGGATTTCTTTCTCTTAGAGAGAAACCGAACTCTGAGTCAAAGGCTGCCACGAAAACAACTTTAGCAGCAGTTTGATGAGGTTTCATATCAGCCGGAAGGCTCAAATACAACTTATTAAACCTCTTGATGAACTCAGACACTCATTCGTTATGTCTTTTCTTCAGTGTGTTAAACTCAGTAAGACAATTTCCATGATCTTTTTTCTCCCCCCATTTTCTAAGAAAAGTATCTTCCATTCCTTCCCAAGTGGTGATAGAACGATCTCCCAATGTCTTAAACCATTTCCGGGCTTCAGCATCAAGAGATTGAACAAATAGTCTTAAGACTACATCTAGATGTTCCACATTAAAGTTCTTTGCAAAAGAACAGAAGACCTTAAGATGTTTTTGAGCTTCAATCTCATTTTCCCCATTGAATCGGGGTAAGATTTTCATATAGTCTTGTGGCATATCATTCAACACTTGAGGTAATGCCAGGGGGGCATATTTATTCAACAAGAAGCTGGGAACATTGGCCATTGGAGGAGGTGGAGGTAGTGCAAGAGTTTTATGTGTAAGAGGAGGAGGAGGAGGTAGAAGTGGAGTATGAATGACAATAGGAATGTATTGGACAGTAGCTTGAGGTGTTGACGGGAACAACGGGTTGTTAATAGCAGATACTTCGGTGACTTCTTTGACCTCTTCGACTTCAGGAGTAGGTGAAAGGTTTAATATTTGGTATCCCTTGATTCATCTTTGCCTTTAATTAGAACCCCTCCCCAGGGTGGACTATCTAAGTAGTAGTCGATATCTCCCACAGTGGAGTCGGGACCTTGCACTTGGGCAACTTGAGAGGAGGAGTACAGAAAGTCTTCTAGAGAGAATTCAGGAATCTCAGTATGGACTGATTGTCTTTCCCTCCAACTCCTTCTATGTATGATCTTCTCTGGGTCAAACACAGAAGGTGTCTTTGGCTGAGACGTATCTGACCTCAGGTGTGGCTTACGAGGAGCCAGGACTGCAAATAAATTTATCTGATAAATGAATGTGGAGTCGCCAAGGTGAGGGATCTACAACTCTCAACTCTCCATGCTCACCTATTTGAAGAGTGAATAAGGTTTTGTCGAGGCCCAGGGATTTAACTTTTCTCAACTTCGATCCCCGGCAATGGTGCCAAAAAGATGTTGTCGACCCTAGAGACAGCCTTGAGTTGTGAAAGACCAATGCCTAGAACATCTTAGATAGCAAGGATCATATTATATAACATGGGCAGTTATCAGAGAAAGGCTCTCATGCTATCTATTGAAAACAGGAAGGTTAATATGAATGGGACCAAAACTTCTAGAAACTTGACGCAGGGAAAGAAATACTGCAGAGGCAAGGTGTGAAACTCTAACACAAATGTATCAGAAAATTCAAAGGCAGCTTACTGTAAAGAGGGTTGGGTTATAAAATACATCACAGAGGTGAATAATCAGAAGGTGGTTACTGCATATGAAAGATTGAGATAATATTAACTGTCATTGGGATGATATCCAGGAACAAATATCAACATGTAATGGGCTTACAAAATTAAGAATCCATACATGACAATAGCGTTTTAAAAATAACATCCCATAGAAGCTAATATAGCATAAGCATGGTTGAAGTGGAAAATGAAACAGTATATCATGCATGAGCCATATTTAAAGCGCTTGACAGGTTCTAGCATGAGTATCAATTAGGATAAATTCATACCAAACCAGTGAGCCACTCACATTCCAGAACATGATACCAGAGAAATGGATGAAAACAGGTTGAACAATTAAACTATCACATATAGGAGAAAGTTACAAACTGTGAAGCATAAAGGCCAGAATCCTCATTAAAGATAGAACTCCTCATCACTAAAACCCAACGGGCTTTTTGCATTCATATAAGAGTTCAACAAAAATGCATACAAAAATTCTCTCACTGCATGTTTTTCTGAAAATCTGGAACCCGATACAATCTGTTCTTGGGGGTTCTTATAGGAGAAACCAGTAACAGGAGCGGACGATGCACATTAAATTGATTCATTAAGACATCATGGAGGAGGCGTCCACGCCCATATTGCTTAATGGCACTGCATTGCTGTATTTACTTCATAGTATGGCTGAGGGGTCTTTGTCAGGTCGACATTTGACCTCTGATGTTTCTTTGGAGTCTTTTCTGACTGTAAAGCCGTCTGTTCTGCCTTATGGAATTAATGGCATGGATATCAGGTCTGCGGGTCTACATACTCCATAACTACTGGTTCTGCCAGTATTTAAGAGGTTTCTGTCAGTGTAATTAACTATTTTTGGGCTCGAGGAGGCATGTAGACTTCTGTAGGGAGGCGTCCTTTTTTGGAGAAATGGTGCTCTTCTGACATTAAACACGGATATGACTTATTTCGTGTGCATTTGGTCTTCAAATTGCGCTTTCTTCCTTTGAACACAGGGTTAAGCGTTAATTATTCAATAACAGGCTTAAACCCCTTAAATCCTCTTTGCTACTGATACACTTTGCCGCTGCTGGAAGATTATCTCTGTGCATCAAATCACAGTGGCTATGACTATGAAGGCTGAGTGAATTTGCCACTCTATAATCCCTACACAAATGCAATAAAACTGTTATAAAAATCCAGGGGAGATGGCGGAAGATTTGTTGTGGAGGCCTGGAGGAACGGTGGTGGAACAGTAGAAACTGTGAAAGAATGGCAGAAATGGTCAAAAACGCTGAAAATGGAAGTTTGGTGGGACTCGGCTAAGGCGGAGGGCGATTAACTATAGACCGTTGGATCTCGGAAGGAGATCAACGACGGAGATTTAAAGATGAACTTTTTGGAAGGTCCGATGGGAGCAGGATGGATGAAGCGCGATGCAATATGGACCGTAGATCTTATTTGAACGGACGGTCACGATCGAATCAAAATATCACAATCGGGGGAGACAGAGGGTAACACTTTGAGGACTTCCGATTGGTGACGGTGCGATTGAGCGCCAGCCGTCAGATCCGGGTCAAGATCACCGGCGGAGATTGCGTCGGAGGATCACAGTTCGAGAGGAACGAAAGGTGGCTCCATCTGAAAATTGCGATTGCGATCGGAGCGGGGAAGCGCGGGCCGTCAGATCTTAATAAGATCGACGGTGGGGATCATTTCCGAGGCTCATAGAACAATGTCATCGCATCGGAGCTTTTCTTCGCCTAACACAGGAATGCGCTTCTGTCTGTCTCTCCGATTGTGATAAGCACCTTATGGGCTAGTGCTTGGTCTTAGCACTGGGGTCATGTGGGGAAGTGGTTAAGGAGGCTGGCCGAAAGGGGTTAAAGCCTGATATATAAGAAATGAGTGATTTTGGCCCAATTTTAATTCTTTTTAAGGCCGGAGAGGGCACTCGGTAAGGGGAATAAAGGGATATTAAGCCAAACAAAGGTAATTTAAAAGGCTTTAAAGGGGGTTTGGGATGACTCGAAGGGTAAGTGGGGAATTTAGAAGGGTAGAGAGAATGATGAAAACAGAGGCTTAGAGGGGATGAAATAGGAGGGAAAAGGAGGCCTTTTGGGCATTCTTCCTCGCAAACAGAGAGACTTCAAAACTGGGAACAGCAGTGAATGTTAACCATATGATCAAAAAATGGCATCATATTTGTAAGTGTTGATGATAGATTAAGTCAAAACTTTGCAAAATATATGCACAATGAATTCGAAATGTCTTTGCTTGGGGAGTTGACTTTATTTTTGGGACTCCATGTATCTCAGCTAGATGAATGAATTTTCATATCTCAAACCAAATACATCAAATAAATGTTTAATAAGTTCAAAATGGAATATTGCGAACCTGTGAGCACTCCTATGGTCACTAAATGCAAGTTGATCAAAGAATATGAATCCAAGGAAATGGATCAAAGACTCTATAAATCAATGATCGGTATCCTACTCTATGAGACAACTTCAAGACCATATGCAATGCAAGTAGTTGGAAGGGTTGCAAGATTTCAAGCAGCACCGAAGGAAAATCATGTTCTAGCAGTGAAAATGATCTTCAAATATCTCAAACGAACAATATAATTTGGGTTGAGGTATCCAAAAGGAAATGAACTGACATTGGTAGCTTACATATATGCATATTGGGAAGGAAGTATAGATGAAAAACTAAGTACATGTGGAGCATCATTATACCTAGGAGACTGCTTAGTATCATGGTTGAGCAAAAATTAATTTTCAGTATCCTTCTCTAAAGTGGAAGAAGAATATATTGTAGCAACAACATCTTGTACTTAGGGCCTTTGTATGAAGAAAACCTTGCAGGACATACAAGTAAAATATGATGAGTCTATTCCAATATTTTGTGACAACACCAATTCTATAAACATATCCAATAATCTATTGATGCATTCTAATACCACGCATATTCCTATCGAGTTACACATTCTAAGGGAGAAAGTCACAAAAAATAATATCAAGCTAGAGTATGTTGGGAGGAAGAAACATATTGCATACATATTCACCAAGCCACTAACCAGATAGACATTTGATTATATTAGATAGAAACTAGGAGTAATGTATTCTATGAATTGAGTTTCACAATCTTTAGCAAAGAAAGAGAATGGGAGAAATAGTGTCAAGGGGAGGTACCATTATCCATTAATGTCAAAGGGGGTGAGAAAAATCAAGAAGCACAAAGACAACAAGATCATGATCATAGGGGGAGTATGATGGTTGTCATCAATGACAAAGGGGGGAATTGTTGAAAAAAGTTTTCATTTATGTCACTGGCTATCCAAATGAAAGAGAAAGTTACATATTCAAATAGTGCATTTCAAAATATTGTTTTTGGATTTTTGATGCCCTAGTTGGATACCCTAACTTTGAATTCATTTTTATTCCATTTACCTAAGTCAAATGGAAGTATAACATATATGGTTGGAAATCTTATTCCAAGACCTTTCCAACGGTATATGGCACCCTCAATGTATTATAAATAGGCATGATAAGGATCATTTTAATTCATTCACTAAAGAAATTTTGGAATTTTTCAAATAAGCGAAGAAAATGAGTTATGAGGTTCATACCTCATGAACCATAGTTGAAAAGGAGTTGATTTGGAAAGACTTTCTAGGAAGGATTTTGGCACATTTTTGAAGCATTTTTGGTTATTTTGGAAAGGTTTTTTGGCTTATTTTTGAAATATTTTTTAGCACACCTTTTGAAGTTTTCTAGCCCTGGTTAGAAGGATGATTGAAAACCTGTTCTTGAGGGTCGAATTTTTCCCCTTTGAAGGCCCAATTTTAGATGTATGTAGAGGTGTGGAAGGTTGAATTTTAGGCATGTCCTGAGAGCAGTGACTTGACCCTATTGAGGAAAAAATTTAGGCATGTCCTAAAAGCAGTGACATGTCCCTGTTGAGGCTGAATTTTAGGACCTAAGTTTTGGTACAAAGAAGGTCGAACTCAAGCTTGTTTTGAGAGATAAATCTTGGTGTGTTTGAAGGCGAGTTTCAGCTTTGTTTTAAAAACCTAACATTCTCCTCTGTTTAGAAGGTCAAACCCTATGGAGGAGGCAATTTTCTAGAGGCAAAGTTCTGCTGATAAGGAGGTAAAGTTCAAGGATCATTTATTGAGGGAATTTTTGCTACTAAGAAGTCCATGTTTAGGAAGTAGAGTGATTTTTTGAAAGACAAAGGAACAACTACTAGAATGGAAACTTTCTTTGACAAATATTAACTCTTATACAAGTTTTCGTATTAATAAAGCAGGGAGTTGGTGCTTCCTTTTAGTTGGTGTTGATAAACCAAGGAGTTGGTGCTTACTTTTAGTAAGTGTTAATAAACCAACGATTTGGTGCTAATAAATTTGAATATACTTTGTGTATATATTAATAAAATCATTCAATGGTTTTCACGTAAAATATTTGTGTTTTGAATATTTATATGCTTTGATTTATACATGTGGATGCATTTACAAGTTTTTTAAGTTAAAATTTGTCAGTATTGATTCACCACCCTCGGCCCCCCTCTCCCTGTGTTGCTAAATATTCCAACAGAGCTATGAGGAATCCAAGAGACCTCTTGAAAAATAGAACCAAAGGTCATGTTAGACTCCTATACCAATAGGTGTCATTTTTCATGATTGTCTTGATTGAACTTTGGAATATGTTCAAACCTTTTTCTTGAGCAAAGGTGTTCCATATTCTTGAAAAACCAAAAAATCAAAAAATTTAAAAAATGTAAAGAGGGTATACCCTAAAAGAAAATCAAAGGGTAAAAAGAATAAAATGGTCAAAAAAGTGAAAGAAATGAACCCCAAACAATAATAGACCAAGCAAAGTGTGCAAATCCAAATGCCACTACTATTTCATTTTTTGCAAATAAGTAATTGTGTGCAGCTTGTCAAACTTTTTGCCACAATTTATGAAGAGTCAAACTGTCTAAACTTGACTCATTCATGTTTCAATTTCATGTTGTAGAATAGAGAATAAATATCTGACCAAACAGTTTAATCTTGGCAGATAAGTAGATAGGTAGAGTTAATAAAAGGTGCTCAACAGTTTAATCTGAGCCCTTGGATGCAATAAGGGTAGAATTAGATAGATTGGCCATGTAAAAAGAAAAGGTTGATAAGGGTTTGCAAGTCCAAATGCACCCTAATAAAGAAGAGAAAATGGTAGTGTCAAGTAGATAGGGTAGGTAGATGGTGTTGCAAAGTTTTATATGATGAATGATGGTGCTAAATATGTTTGATCTTTTACCTTCATCACAAGTACTGAAGCAAGAAATGCACTGGAAAATTCAAAGAAAGCAAAGTCAAAATCATTAACTTCCCACATCACTTTTTCCCTAAAAATTTTTACTAATTTCCTCAAAGTTCAAAGGTATTTGAAGATTAAAAGGGCTCAAGGCATTTCCTTGACTTTTGGAGGGACCGGACCCTCGGCCTGATGATCAAAAAGACCTAAGTACTTGAAGTTATCCATCATTGTACTCATTCACTTTCAATCTTTTCCTAAGTAAAATCCCATTTTACTTAGGAAAATCATGCAAAATTCCATAATAATCCCTCAAAATAACTTACTATTCTAAGTTTAAGTGTTAAAGTTGAGATATTGTAATTTACTTCAGAAATCTTCACTTTCTTAGATGTGCAAAGTATTTTGAGTTCCCTTGTCCCTTTGTCATATTAATATTTAACTCTAATTATTAACTCCCTAGTGAAAATACCTTATCCTATGTATATAACTCCTTTTACATAAATATCCAAAAACTCATCTTATTATAAAGTTTAACCAAAGTATTTATTTCCCAATTAATCATTAAAAACCCACATTATGTGCCCTTTGATTAAATATATCATTATATAATAGTCCCGCCCCTTATGGTAATTGAATTGATTTAATTTCATTATCATATAATAAAAATATGAAAAAAAACATTAAACATATAATTCGTATGTTTAAAAACAAAAATAAACCAAAGTTTAATTAAAACTAAACTTTGGAGATCCCGCGCGCAAAATTTCTTACCCCGACCATTCACTATACCAAGGAGTTAATTAACCCTCCAGGTTAATTAATAACCAAACTCCCAACCAATCAAATCCCGCCCGGAATGATTAATTAATGATAAATATGTCGGGCCCATGCCCTTTTACTTCCCACCATCTCCCTGTCTTGTAAACCGTCGGATCATCCGCCTGCAGATCAACGCTCCACAGCGATTCCGCTAGCCATCTCCCATTCGAAAATTAACGCGCGGGGGCACGGCGGTTTTGGAATAGTACTCCGACCACGTGTCACTCGCCCAATGGAATCGCTGCCCTCGCATTTAAAACCGCCATTGCCCATAAGCGGTGCGGAAATTACCGCTTACCGCCCGACCCCTGCCACATGTCATCCCGTACCTCAATGACGTCATTCCTCGATAAAATAAAAATCCCTTTTTGACTTTGTAAATAAAACAAATTTCGTGTTTTTTCAGTCATTTTCATTGCTGAAAGCGACTGCGCCTTCCACTGCGAAATTCAAATTTTCATTGAAAGTTACTGTTCTATCCAATTTCGCTCGAGAATTCCGCCGGACCAGTGTTCAAGCATCTTCCTACCACCACTTGATACCTGTTAAAACCCAGTTTGCCTCCGAAAACAGGTATTTATTCTATTGCGCTCCGAACTTTAAAAGCACTCTGTGTTCCTTGTTTTTCCAATGAATCAGTGTCAAAATCTTATCACTTAGATCATTCCCTGATTTCTAAAACTGTGAATTGTTCCCCCAAACCTGCAACTGTGCCAATTTCCCTCATTAAAACTGAAATCGCGCCCAGTCTGTGAAGAAAACCCAGAGACTTCCATTTTGAATACACAAGAACCAAAATGGAAGCTCCGGCGGCCCTGAATGTAACCCCATTGAATGCCCCCCACAGAGAGTTAGAATATTTTCCCTTAGTGGATAAAGACTTCCAAATTAAAGACTTAGTGTTTGATGAAAGCCCCCTTCGAAGTTATTGTCGTTGCAGAGACGATTATTCGAAGGGATTGGATGTCATTGGGTTGTGGGAATCCAATTTCCCGAGATATCTCATCCCCTCAGTCCTTATTTTCCCAGAAATTATCCACTACTGTCATTCTAACTATGATCCAACTCAAAGAGCAGTGATGTCCCCTGACCAGAGTGTCCTTTTCCCCATCACTCCTCAAGCTATCAATGAAATGCTACATTTTGAACCTGATCAAGAGCTAACACCTTTGTCTATGGAAGAACTGATTGAAAAGTCTAATCAATTGTCCCCAGAAAAATTGAAGTGTATTTGCCAGAATTTTATGTTGCCTGAACATCAACCTAAGGGGCCACCTTCATATGGTTTTGCTTACTTTAATAATTTAGGCAGACTCATTCTGAATATGATATCCTTTATCTTGGGTTTCAATACAAGTGAATATGTTGATGAAATAACCCTGGTTTTGTTGTATATCTTTACTCCTGGGCAACCTCCTGCAGTAAAATATGACTTTGCCTCTTTTATTGCCAATAAAATCCATGACCAATTCATGAAGCTAGATAATGAGAAAGTGTTTAAATATTCCTCAGTCATTTACCATCTTCTTATCTATTATCAATCAGAGAAGTTCCATTTTCCTGTTAAAAAGCTTGATGCCAAGGGAAACCCTAGATCAGTTATTTTTTGGTCTGCCATAACTCATTCTTCTTATGATTCTCCCTATTCTTATGCTGAGTTCATCGATCTTTTTGTATATCCTGCAACTACCTTGTTGACAGGAATTCCCCCTCCAAGGCTCAGTAATGAGATTAAGAAGACTTTGCAGCTTTCCAGGACATATAAAGTTGGGGACTGGTATTTATACCAAAATCATTCAGTCATCAGAATATATGGATGTGAATTGCATCCATTCAAGTTGCCAAAATATGTGCCCATGCGACTTTTTGCCTTGGAATATTTCAGGCAAATGAATAATTCTGATATGATTCATTTTTGTAGCGTGAAAAAGAAAGCCCAACTCAGGATCAAAAGTCAATTAGGTCCCTTCATATGCAACTCTAGGGATGTTGAGCGAGAAGCAGAAGATATACTACAAAACCATTGCAAGTTCCAAAGAAGTTTTCGTTGGATTCCTTATGATCCATTTGGTTTTATCTGTGACAAAAGAATGAAGAACAAATCATCCCCATACTTTCACAACAGGATTCCTGAAATAGAACAATATGCTAATCAAGATGAATGGGTGGAAGAAACACTAGTTGAGGAAGAAAGTGAAGAAGACAAAATGAAAAAAATTATGAAAGATCTTGAGAAGAAGTATGACCTAGAATCTTGTGGTCAAGTGCAGGTACCTCACATTGGCACTTCTTCAGCAGGAAATCTACAGCAAGGATTACAGGAAGGCAGTTCATCAATTGCAGCAGAGTCAAAAGGCAAAGGAAAGGAACCTGAAATACAGGTCATTGAAACTTTTATCATGGCAGAGAAACCTCAAACCTCTAGAGCACCAGATCAAACACAAGTTTCTCCCACTCAAGCAAATCATCCTGAAGTTGCAGAATTACAAACTCTATCCAATATGGAAATAAGCAAGAAAAGGCAGGTTCCAGATACTACTCCTCCCAAAGAATCTCCAGAGATACATCAAGATAAAAAGCAGAAACTCAATCCACTCCCAGAAGTGGAAATTATTGATGAAATAATTGATGATGAAAGAGAAGACAGTCAACTAACTGGTTCTGTCAGTATGACACACACAGATCAGAAAGGAAAAGCTTTGCAAAAGCAGTTGAGTACTGAAGTTTCTTCTTTTAAGCCACCAAAAACAAATACAGGTGATATAAAAAGAACTTTCATTAATATAAAGGCAAAGAATGATCCATTGAGAATGAAGGTATATGATCAATATTTGAAAATGGCTCCACATAATCAGGAAAGGTTAATGTCAGCATTTGACATTCAACAAGGCAAAATGATGATGAGTCATTTTAAATCCAAGGTGCCCAAACCCATGACAGCAGCTGATTATATTAGGACCAATTTTGAGGTCCTGGAAAAATATATTCATCCCTTGGACCAGATAGAGTTGCATAAACAAACTGGGGAAATGGTATATTCCACTCTTACTGATAAGGCCATGGCAGCCCTGAGGCTGCAAGATTCTTTAAATAACACAAGCACCCAATTTCAAATTGAGAAGGCCTCTTCTCAGGCCAAAGATAACAGAATAAAGTCTCTGGAAGACATAATCATCAGTTTGGGTCACAACCCCAAAGATATCAAAGGCATTGAGGCACTAATTAAAAAGAAAGATGATGATATTGCTGCACTGAGAAAGCAGCTGAAATTGCCAGCCTCAAGGCATCCACAGACTCAAGAGGTTTTGAAGGAAAATTCACAGGAAGAAGTGATGGAGTTGCTCTTAAAAATGACTGAGCAACTGAGTGAAACAGAGAAGGAATTGGAACAAGCTTTACAAGAAAAGGAAGCTATCATGCAGGCATCCATCACAGAGGCTACTACAACTACAGGTGCTACAACAGCAGATCAAAAAATAGAGCCAGCGCAGGTAAACACTTCTGGTTTAAGTTCTGATGAATTGGTAAAACAAATGGAAAGTTTAAAACTCAGAGTCACAGAACTTCAAACCACAAAATTGCAGTTAGAAAATTTGGAGCAGAAATATGATACATCTAAAAAGACCGTTGTTGATAATACCAGGGAAATTAAAAGGTTGGAAAGATTGGTTAAGGCTTTAGAAAAAGATCTTTCATTAGAGAAGCCTTTGAGGGAAATAAATGAAATTCTTTGGGATAATATAATTAAGTTAATAAAAAGTATTTGGCCCTCTGTTCAAGCAATTTTTGAACAAAATGACTTGATTAAAGTAGCTCAGGAAGAAATAAACAGAACAAGAAATGAATTAAGGAACAGACCTGAACAAGCCAATCAACTTATACAGTTTTTGAACACCCGGACTAAGCAACAGCTTGTAGAATTAGGAATTGAGGACAGGACAGGCACTATTTTGGAGATAAAAAGAGTTTTCACCAAAAGAACTTTTATGCAGAATTTGGAAAGGAAGTGCTCAGATATTCTGGAAGAAATTAATGCTTTTAAAGGAAAATTTCAGGTTTTATTGGACAATGGGTTACCCAGTCCTATGCTCTCAGAGGACCAGATAATGGACCTGGAAACCTATGTTAAGAAAATAGATATCCATGCTCATAATACAACTGCTCATTCTATTAGTTTGTCAGAAGCAACGTTGCCAACAGGGAGAAATCTCTATGACAGGTTGAAGAATTTATTTCATCTTGAACATGAAATAAAGTATTTGTTCCCTAATCAGCCCACTTTTTACAAACTCACAGAGGCCGATGAAACATTGAGAAAACTTAAAAGAACCATAATAGCAGAAGATCAATGGTGGGATGACTTATTGGAAATTTTATGAAATTTATCTTCAGGTTGAGAATTTTATCTTTTTACTATCATGTAAAGGATAAAAAAATGAATACAGGTTAAAGAATATCAGTTGGGCAGTTGAAAGAGTGTCATTAGAAATGAAGAGTATCAGGCAAGCTAAAGAATTACTCAAAGGGACAGCATCGAGCCCTATTATAGCACCTGCCTCCAGCACATCCTCAAAAGGAGGAAACAGCACACCAGCAATTACTTTTTGTCCTATTTACGAGACCATTTTTCTCCTTTTTATTGTAACTTACTCATTAGTCACCCTAGATTATTGGCTAGGTTAGTGTGAGATTTTTTTCAATCATTTTTTGTATAAATAAACCCTCAAAGAGAATGTTGAGGGTGGATTCTATTACTTTGTTGTGACATTGAAATTTTTGGAATAAAAGCGTTTTGGAGAAATTTATTTGTGGCTTACTGGATGACAATTTGAAGCTCGGGACTTTTTGCAGGATTCATGTGTCGGACTGCAGTTCAATAAGTCTTTCTATCCTATGTTTTAAGTTTTATATTTGTTTATAATATCATTGTGTCCATTTCTGAATAATTTACATAAAGGATTGAATCAGAATTTACTTAATGGTACTCTGATTTCAGATGTGATTATTCTTAATGTTTTCCTCTAAATTGGTTATAAGCACGAAATCTTAAATGCTCTTGCTTTGCTAATTTAAACATTTTTTATTACTATAATAAAGAATTCTTCACTGCTCTTTGTTTGTAATCATTTCATTTCTTTCTTTTGAACATGGTGAAAGATTCTTAACTGCCTTTCATCCCTTCAAACCCATTCCATCCACTTTAAATTTTAAGGATTGTTCTCTGTTTGGCTATCTTGCTCTGCAAAGCCATCTTGTGTGTAGAATAGAAATCCAGTAAATCCATCCTTTGACTCCATAGCCCAATGGACTGAAAATCTTCAACCTTGCCCTTAGTTGGCAGATTCCACCATTTTCAAACAAACTCTTGGATCTATAACTAGCCTAAAACTTTCTAAGAACAAAGATAAATTATAAAGAGAGAGCCCTCTCTGGATGCAGATTGGCTAGATTCTGCATCTGAAGGTTGGTTTGTGGTTACCTCGGGTATACTTTCATTTTCCACAACTTCAAGGAAAACTTGAGTGATAACATAGTGGCGACCATACTGGGGAACTGAATCATTTTTATTTGTTAATATTGTTCACTTATAAGCTATAGACAGAGTCTGAAGATCAGCCAGGTAGCCTTTGAAATTGCTTTTGCTCTGCAATTGCAAAAGTAAATAAATGTTGCTTCAGTATATCTCTGATTTAGCTTATATACTGAACCTTAGTTTCAAAATGTTTAATCAGACTCTCTAGTTTAATAAATCTTTGAGAAAATTTTAATCATAAATCATTATTTCTTGAAGAATTTGTAGAATTTGTATTTATTTTTTCAATTAAAACCAAAAATCCAAAAACACATAGTCTAAGAAAACTGGCTTCGGAAAGGATTTGTCATACTAGGTCAAATCCTGACCCTAATCCACCACCAATATTTGAAAATCCAAATCTGATTCCTAGGATTCTTAGAAGACAAGGAAGTCAAGAAAGTTCTGAAAGAGGAAGTCAAGAGAGTTCGGGAAGTTCTAGACCACTTTCTAGATCTGCATCCTGTCCCGTGAAAATTATATATGTTGATGAAATTCCTTTTGATGAACGATTTGAAACATCCTTATTTGTGAATTTTTCTGAAACCGAATTATCCAGATTAGTTCCAGATCCATTTTTTTTTTAAGATTTGCAATTCAGATTTGTTTCATATCACCTTGACAGACAATTACAAAACTCTATTCAATCTGAACAAACCTTTGAAGAAAATTCAAACATCTCTGTAATTACTGAAGCTTCCCCAAGTTCAGTTACTTTTTCTCAAGCTTTTCAAACACCTGTCACCCCTTCTACTCCTCCATCCCCTCCTACCAGACCATCAACTCCTGTTATCCCACTATATCTTCCAATGGCCAATCGATATGCCCCTTTAAGGTTGCCTAATAACCCTGTTGCTTTGCCACAGGATTATCAGAGTAAGATCGCTCCTTTTGACGGTTCAGGTACTTACACAGCTCAACAACACACCAAAAGGATGACAGATTACTTTGATTTTTATGAAATTGATGCTGATGATGTTCGCATGAGAATTTTTGTTCAGAGTCTTACTGGGGAAGTCAGAACATGGTTTAGGGCTCTTGCCCCGAACAGTATTGCTGATTTACCAGCTTTGTATAGGGCATTTTTGAATATATGGGAGAAGAAGAAAGATCCTCTTCAGATCCTATCAGAATTTGAAAAATTGAGAAGACCAAATGAAACAGTACAAGATTACATCATTAGATTTAATGAAGCCTACAACGCAGTTCCTCAGAACCTCAGACCCCCACCCGACTCTGTATTGGTCAAATTTCCAGATGGTTTTGACTCTGACATAGCTTATTCGCTCAGGGAAAGAGCCCCTCAAACCTTAGAGGAAATGCAAAGCATAGTGGTTAGTGTAGAAGCAAACCTCATAGAAAAAAGAGCCAGAGCTAGGGCCGAAAGAAGAATGCCTATGAACGAAGAGCCTTCAGCTTTTGAAAGAAAGCTGGATGCAATCATTAAAGGTATGGAAAGATTGGGAGATAGAGTGGAGACCATTGAAAGAAAGTCTTCTAGTGATAATCAGAATGTTGCAAGAAACCCAAACTTTAGGAGAAATCAGAACCAAAATATTGGGAAGAATGTCCCTGACCAAAATATCAGGCCACCTTTCCAAGAAAACTTTGTTGAAGGATCAACTTCTGAAGAACCTACTGAGGATGTCGAAATAAATAATGTGACTGAAAAACAAAACGAACCAGAAGTTTTCCTATCTCAAGATGATCAGGAGAATCACATCCTTGAAACATTCCAAACTCATTCTGGAGAGACTTTTGATTTTAAAGAAGGCTATGACACAGTGATCTACGAGGTTCATAAGCAGTATAATTTAAGAAGCAGACGGATTGATGTGCCTGAGAATAGCAAACAGAAAACTGTAAAACAAAATGTCAAAGGTAAAGATAACATACTTCCTGTACAAAACATTCCCCCTGTACAAATTCTGTCTAGGATAACTCCTAACCCTTCAAATCCAATAATTGAAGATGTGTCTGACAACCAACCAAACAAAAATTAGCAATCTAATACTTTTCCTCCTATAGGAAACGTAGAGGAAATAGTAGAAGTTAGTTCAGAAACACCTTCAAATCAAAATTCCACTCATGAAAAAGAGAAAAACGTTGAAGACCCAAAAAATAAAGAAAACCCAACTGTGCAAAACACTAAAACTCAAACAGAAAAACCTTTCAATCTAGAGGCTGAAATAGGAAAACTAAAGATAGTTGTTCCTTTATCAGAATTGCCTAAACATGATGTCTATAGAAGTCAAATCAGCAAATCCCTAAACATTAACATTACTGGAATGGAAGATTCAGGAAATATTCTTGATGATCAACCTAAACTCCTTTTTGGCCCTGAAGTAAATGGCAAACCAGAAAGTGGAGGGACACCTCCATTTTATGTAAGCCTGAATGTTCATGACAAGATACTCCATAATGCAATGCTTGATTCTGGAGCATCTCACAATTTGATGCCAAAAGCTGTGATGGAAAGATTAAATCTAGATATTACCAGACTGTACAAAGATTTGTTTTCTTTTGATTCTAGTCAAGTAAGATGTCTAGGTTTGATTAAAGATTTGTGTGTTACTTTGGTACAATACCCTGCTAAATCTGTTCTGATGGATATATTAGTGGCTGATATCCCTCCTAAATATGGTATGTTGTTGTCTAGATCCTGGGGTTCTAAACTTGGAGGATCTATTCAACTCGACATGTCATATGCGACTATTTCAGTATTTGGTCAACCTAAAAGATTCTATAGAGAAACCTTGATGAAGTACTTGGTGAGTAGCCATGAGAAGCTTGAAAACTTCCCAGTCTACTCAGTACATTCTGATATGGATTCTTTCATCCTTTATAATGCTGAAATGGACCTTTCAACTGAGCTAGAAGCACCTGAAAAGGAAACCACAAACGAAACTACTGTTAAAATTGAAGAGATTTCTGAAAACAAAGAAACACCAGATGATCAAGAAATACCCGAAAAAACTAAACAACTAGCTCCTGTCAAGAAACATTTTAAAACAATTGATGAGGATTATGAACATGAAATTCTGTGGCATTTAGAATTTGATGGCTCAGTAAACAAATTAGGAGCAGGAGCTGGGATTTGGTTACATAATGTTGAAAATAGTCATGCTGAGGGTCATGCTTATAGGTTGAATTTCAAATGCACTTACAACATGGCAGAGTACGAAGCTCTTTTGTTAGGGCTTAAACATGTCAAGAAATTAGGAGCTATTAGGGTATCAATCATAGGAGACTCCGAGCTAATTATTCAACAAATTAAAGGAGAATGTTCAACAAAAGACATGAGATTGAAACAATACAGAGAAACAGTTGTGGAAATTCTCAATACATTTCTGCAAGCTCAACTTGCCAAAATTCCTAGAAAACAAAATTTGCATGCTCACAGTCTTGCAATGTTCGCTAGCACATGTAAGTTACCTTTTGATCCTAATCATCAGTTTTCAGCTGAGATTAGACATAGGCCTGCTATACCGGACAATCTTTTGAATTGGCAAGTATTTGTAAATAATAATCAAATCAATAGTTTTTTGACACTTCAAAATGAGTTTTCTAACTGTAATATAGATGAAGACATAACTATTGATGAATTTGATCAAGAAAAAGAACAAAAAATAGATATTTCAAGAGAGAATGCAATTCATATGCTGCACCCAACCACATTCACAGAAAAAGACATGCAAAATTTGAAACATATGGAATCTGATGAGATCATAGAAGATGAGACAGAAATCATTAATTTAAAAGACAATTATTTGCCCAAAGGATTAACTCCTTTGGAAGATCTTTTTGATTCAAATGATATTCCATTTAGACCTAAAATGGAACCTGTTAAAGCTGATATGGAAGAATGCAACTTAGGGACCCCAGAAAATCCCAAAATGGTTAAGTTGTCCAAGTCTCTGCCAAGAGATCAAAAGGTTAAATATGTTGAACTATTAAAAGAATTCCAGGATGTTTTTGCCTGGAGTTATGAAGATCTTAAATCATACGATACATCCATAATTCAACACACTATACCTTTGAAACCAGATCAGAAACCTTTCAAACAGAAACTTAGAAGAATAAATCTTGTTTTATTACCTTCAATTGAAAAGGAAATTAAAAGAATGTATGAAGCAGGAATTATAGCTCCTATTAGGTTCTCAGAATGGGTTTCTAATCTAGTACCAACACGAAAAAAGACAGGAGAAATTAGACTGTGTGTCGATTTAAGAAATTTGAATAAAGTTTCTTTAAAAGATAACTATCCTTTAACTAAAATGGATCATATTCTACAAAGGGTAGTAGGATCTTCTAGGATATCTCTACTAGATGGATTCTCAGGGTATAACCAGATTCTGGTTCATCCTGATGATCAAGATAAAACAGCATTTACAACACCATGGGGTACGTTTAAATATGTCAAAATGCCATTTGGACTAAGGAATGCAGGAGCTACATTTCAAAGAGCAATGGACATTGCTTTTGCTAAAGAAATACATGATTTTCTGGTTATTTATCTAGATTATTTGACTGTTTTTTCTAAAACAGATCAAGAACATTTAGATCATTTAAGGCAAGTATTTATAAAATGCAGAAAATATGGGATTTCTTTAAACCCTAAAAAGTCATTGTTTGGTTTGGAAGAAGGAAAGCTTTTAGGCCATATTATTTCTAAAGATGGCATTAGGATTGATCCAGAAAGAATACAAGCAATTTTGCAGATACCTCATCCCAGAAACATGAAAGAGTTGCAAGCATTCATAGGAAAGATTAATTTCTTGAGAAGATTTATTTACAGTTTAGCTGAGTTACTTAGATTGCTTACTAACATGTTGAGGAAATATTCAAGCATAGACTGGACTGTAGAAGCCAAGCAATCATTCGAAGAAATCAAAATGGCTTTAACAAGAACACCAGTTCTCACCAGTCCCAAATTTGACAGAGATTTCATTATTTTTTCATTTGCTTATGAACATACAGTTGCAGCTGTTTTACTTCAAAAAGATGATCAAGGGTGTGAAAAACCAATAGCATTTTTTAGTAAAGCACTTAGGGATGCATCTTTGAAATACAATATTATGGAGAAACAGACTTTTGCACTGGTAAAAGCAATTAAAGATTTCAGAGTTTATATATTATATTCTCATGTGATAGCTTATGTGCCTAATGCAGTAGTTAAAGACATCTTGACTCAAGATGGTATTGAAGGCAAAAGAGGTAAATGGATAGCTACCATTTTAGAATATGATATTGAGATTAAACCAACAAAACTCATAAAAGGTCAAGGTTTAGCTCAACTCATGACTGAAACTAATTGCCAAGCCTTAGATATTAACGAACTGGATAACGAACAGGAGATGGCGACTCCACAGATCAGTCAAACCCTTTTAGATTCACCCTGGTACACTGAAATTATTCATGTTTTATTAAACCTGCAAGCTCCTCCAGGGTTGTCCAGAACGAAACGAAGATTCTTGAAAATGACATCTTTGAAATATTGTATTTTAGATGGCACTCTATTTTGGAAAAATCATGAAGGAATTTTATTGAATTGTCTATTAAAAGATGAAGCTGATAAAGTTCTTAATGAATTTCATGCAGGAGATTGTGGTGGACATCTCTACTGGAAATCAACTGCAGATAAAATTTTAAGGGCTGGTTTTTACTGGCCAACTTTGTTTTCAGATGTTAAGATATTTGTAACAACTTTTCATAAGTGCCAGATCTTTGAGGGTAAAAGAAAGTTGTTACCTTTACCATTAAGACCAATTTCCACAGAAAGACCCTTTCAACAATGGGGATTAGATTTTATTGGAGAAATTCATCCCCCTTCTTCAGGGCAACACAGATGGATTCTTACTGCCACAGACTACTTCACTAAGTGGATTGAAGCTATCCCATGTAGACAGGCCAATGATTCTGTAATTATAGGGTTTTTAGAAACCAATATACTTTCAAGATTTGGTTGTCCAGAGAAGATTATAACAGATAATGCTGCTGCATTTAAGTCAAAGAAAATGATTAGTTTCTGCAATAAATATCATATTACTTTAGGCCATTCAACAGCCTATTACCCTCAGGGTAATGGACTAGCAGAATCTTCCAATAAAAGCCTTATTAATATCATTAAGAAATTATTGGAAGAAAATAAAAAGAACTGGCATAAGAAACTGACCAATGCATTGTGGGCAGATAGACTTACAACTAAGAAATCAATTGGGACTAGTCCATATGAATTAGTTTATGGCATTGAAGCAAGATTCCCATCATCTTTAGGAATTCCTGTTATGAAGTTACTTCAGGAGGCTCAAGTGGAACCAAATGATATTCAGAGAAGAATTAATCAAACAATCCACTTGCAGCAAACTAGAGAAGAAGTATATCAATGATCTCAAGTCTTGCAGGAAAAGTTAAAGAAAATGTTTGACAGAAGAACTAAAGCAGAATATTTTCAACTAGGAGACAAAGTCCTAAGATGGGATTCCAGAAGGGAAGAGAAAGGGAAACATGGGAAATTTGATTTCTTATGGAAAGGGCCTTACATCATTCATGCCTTACAGGGAAACAACACATACTTTTTGAAGAATTTGGACAATTCAGAAGTTGAGGAGGGACCAGTCAATGGTCGAATGTTGAAGCACTATTTTGATCCTATTTACTAGGATGTTTTAATTTTTCTAACTTGTACATAATATATCCTTTTTTAATGCATCAGTTTGGATTGGATGGTGACTTGCTGGAGTTGAAGCCCGAAGTGAAGGCCCTAAGCTTCAAAAGTCTCACTATCATATATACAATAAAGCTACCAGAAGAAGAAGATTACATGGTTCAGTTTGAGAGCATTTTGAGGCATCTGATCTGCTGTTCTTGACTTTTCACAAGAAAAAGCCATCCCCAAGTGGAGCCAGTGTTAGACTCCTATACCAATAGGTGTCATTTTTCATGATTTTCTTGATTGAACTATGGAATATGTTCAAACCTTTTTCTTGAGCAAAGGTGTTCCATATTCTTGAAAAACCAAAAAATCAAATAATTTAAAAAATGTAAAGAGGGTATACCCTAAAAGAAAAATCAAAGGGTAAGAAAAATAAAATGGTCAAAAAGTGAAAGAAATGAACCCCAAGCAAAAAATAGACCAAGGAAAGTGTGCAAATCCAAATGCCACTACTATTTCATTTTTGTAATAAAGCAATTGTGTGCAGCTTGTCAAACTTTTGCCACAATTTATGAAGAGTCAAACTGTTTAAACTTAACTCATTCATGTTTCAATTTCATGTTGTAGAATAGAGAATAAATATCTGACCAAACAGTTTAATCTTGGCAGATAAGTAGATAGGTAGAGTTAATAAAAGGTGCTCAATAGTTTAATCTGAGCCCTTGGATGTAATAAGGGTAGAATTAGATAGATTGGCCATGTAAAAAGAAAAAGGTTGATAAGGGTTTGCAAGTCCAAATGCACCCTAATAAAGAAGAGAAAATGGTAGTGTCAAGTAGATAGGGTAGGTAGATGGTGTTGCAAAGTTTTATATGATGTATGATGGTGCTAAATATGTTTGATCTTTTACCTTCATCACAAGTACTGAAGCAAGAAATGCACTAGAAGATTCAAAGAAAGCAAAGTCAAAATCATTAACTTCCCACTTCACTTTTTCCCTAAAAAGTTTTACTAATTTCCCCAAAGTGCTAAGGTGTTTGAATATTAGAGGGGCTCAAGGCATTTCCTTGACTTTTGGAGGGACCGGACCCTCGGCCTAATGATAAAAAAAGACCTAAGTACTTGAGATTATTTACCATTATAATCATTCACCTTTAACCTTTTCCTAAGTAAAATCCAATTTTACTTAGGAAAATCATCCTATATTTCATAAAATCCCCTCAAAATTACTTGCTATTCTATGTTTAAGTTAGATGATGTAATTTACTTCAGAAATCTTCACTTTCTTAGTTATAGTCAAGTGTTTTGAGTTTACCCTGTCCTTTGTCATATTAATTTCTGATTTATTTATTAACTCCCTAGTGAAAATACCTTATCCTAAGTATATAACTCCTTTTACATAAATATCCAAAAAATCCATCTTATTATAAAGTTTAACCAAAGTATTTATTTCCCAATTAATCATTAAAAACCCACATTATGTGCCCTTTGGTTAAATATATCATTATATAATAGTCCCGCCCCTTATGGTAATTGAATTGATTTAATTTCATTATCATATAATAAAAATATGAAAAAAAACATTAAACATATAATTCGTATGTTTAAAAACAAAAATAAACCAAAGTTTAATTAAAACTAAACTTTGGAGATCCCGCGCGCAAAGTTTCTTACCCCGACCCTTTATAACTATGGGATTAATTAATTAACTGGATTAATTAATAACCAACTTTTCCACCTATCAAAGCACCCCCGGGATGATTAGTTAAAACACTAATTACATCGGACCCACATGTTAACTTTCCCGTCACCTTCCCGTCTTGATAACCGTCGGATCATCCGCCTGCAGATCAACGCTCCACAGCAATTCCGCTAGCCGTTCCTCGATAGAAAATTAACGCGCGGGGGCACGGTGGTTTTGAAACCGTCCTCCGACCACGTGTCACTTCCCCAATGGAATCGCTGCCCTCACGTTTAAAACCGCCATTGCCCATAAGCGGTGCTGGAATTACCGCTTACCGCTTGACCCCTGCCACATGTCATCCCATACTTCAAATGACGTCATTCCTCGAAAAAATAAAAATCCCTTTTAACTTGTAAATAAAACAAATTTCGTGTTTTTTCCGTCATTTTCATTGCTGAAAGCGACTGCGCCTTCTACTGCGAAATTCAAATTTTTACTGAAAATTACTGTTCTATCCAATTTCGCTCGAGAATTCCGCCGGACTAGTGTTCAAGCATCTTATTGCCACCACTTGATACCTGTTAAATCCCAGTTTGCCTCCGAAAACAGGTATTTATTCTATTGCGCTCCGAACTTCAAAAGAAACTCTGTGTTCCGTGTTTTTTCACCGGATTAGTGTTAAAATCTTATCACTAAGATCATTCCCTAAGTTGTAAAACTGTGAATTGTTCCCCCGAACCTGCAACTATGCCAATTTCCCTCATTAAAACTGAAATCACGACATTTCTGTGAAGAAAACCCAGAAACTTCCATTTTGAACACACAAGAACCAAAATGGAAGCTCCGGCGGCCCTAAATGTAACTCTGTTAAATGCCCCCCACAGAGAGTTAGAATATTTGCCCTTAGTTGATAAAGACTTCCAAATTAAAGAATTGGTTTTTGATGAAAGCCCCCTTCGAAGTTATTGTCGCTGCAGAGACGATTATTCGAAGGGATTGGATGTCATTGGGTTGTGGGAATCCAATTTCCCGAGATATCTCATCCCCTCAGTCCTTATTTTCCCAGAAATTATCCACTACTGCCATTTTAACTATGATCCAACTCAAAGAGCAGTAATGTCCCCTGACCAAAGTGTTCTTTTCCCCATTACTCCCCAAGCTATCAATGAAATGCTCCATTTTGAACCTGATCAAGAGCTAACTCCATTGTCTATGGAAGAACTGATTGAAAAGTCTAATCAATTGTCCCCAGAAAAATTGAAGTGTATTTGCCAGAATTTTATGTTGCCTGAACATCAACCTAAGGGGCCACCTCCATATGGTTTTGCTTACTTTAATAATTTAGGCAGACTCATTCTGAATATGATATCCTTTATCTTGGGTTTCAATACAAGTGAATATGTTGATGAAATAACCTTGGTATTGCTGTCTATCTTTACTCCTGGGCAACCTCCTGCAGTAAAATATGATTTTGCATCCTTCATTTCCAATAAAATCCATGACCAGTTCATGAGGCTAGATAATGAGAAAGTGTTCAAATATTCCTCGGTTATTTATCATCTCCTCATCTATTATCAATCAGAGAAGTTCCCCTTCCATGTTAAAAATCTTGATGCCAAGGGAAATCCTAGATCAGTTATTTTTTGGTCTGCCATAACTCATTCTTCCTATGAGTCTCCCTATTCCTATGCTGAGTTCATCGATCTTTTTTTATATCCTGCAACTACCTTGTTGACAGGAATTCCTCCTCCAAGGCTCAGTAATGAAATCAAGAAGACTTTGCAGCTTTCAAGGACATATAAAGTTGGAGACTGGTATTTATATCAAAACCATTCAGTCATCAGAATCTATGGATGTGAATTGCATCCATTCAAGTTGCCAAAATATGTGACCATGAGACTTTTTGGCTTGGAATATTTCAGGAAAATGAATAATTCTGATATGATTCATTTTTGCAGTGTGAAAAAGAAAGCCCAACTCAGGATCAAAAGTCAATTAGGACCCTTCATATGCAACTCTAGAGATGCTGAGTGAGAAGCAGAAGATATACTACAAAACCATTGCAAGTTCCAAAGGAGTTTCCGTTGGGTTCCTTATGATCCATTTAGTTTCATCTGTGATAAAATAATGAAGAAAAAATCTTCCCCATATATTCACCACAGGATTCCTGATATAGAACAATATGCTAACCAAGATGAATGGGTGGAAGAAACACTAGTTGAGGAAGAAAGTGAAGAAGACAAAATGAACAAAATTATGAAAGACCTTGAGAAAAACTTTGACTTAGAATCTTTTGCACAAGTGCACGTACCTCACATTGGCACTTCTTCAGCAGGAAATCTACAATAGGGATTACAGGAAAGCATTCCATCTATTGCAGTAGAGTCAAAAGGCAAAGGAAAGGAACCTGAAATACAGGTCATTGAAACTTTTATTATGGTAGAGAAACCTCAAACCTCCAGAGCACCTGATCAATCACAAGTTTCTCCCACTCAGGTAAATCATCCTGAAGTTTCAGAATTACAAACTCCATCCAATATGGAAATAGGAAAGAAAAGGCAGGTTCCAGATACTACTCCTCCCAAAGAAACCTCAGAACTATATCAAGCTAAAAAGCAGAAACTCAATCCACTTCCAGATGTGGAAATCATTGATGAAATGTTTGATGATAGAAGAGAAGATAGTCAACTGACTGGCACAGCAAGTGAAACACATACAGGCCACAAAGGAAAAGAATTGCAAAAACAGTTAAGTACTGAAGTATCTTCTTTTAAGCCACCAAAAACAGATACAGGTGATATAAAAAGAACTTTCATTAATATAAAGGCAAAGAATGATCCATTGAGAATGAAGGTATATGATCAATATCTGAAAATGGATCCACATAATCAGGAAAGGTTAATGTCAACATTTGACATTCAACAAGGCAAAATGGTGATGAGCCATTTCAAATCCAAGGTGCCCAAACCCATGACAGCAGCTGATTATATTAGAACAAATTTTGAGGTCCTGGCAAAAGACATTCATCCTTTGGACCAGATAGAGCTGCATAAACAAACTGGGGAAATGGTGTATTCCACTCTTACTGATAAGGCCATGGCAGCCCTAAGGCTGCAAGATTCTTTAAATAACACGAACACCCAATTGCAAATTGAGAAGGCCTCTTCTCAGGCCAAAGATAACAGAATAAAGTCTCTGGAAGACATAATTATTAGTTTGGGTCACAACCCCAAAGATATCAAAAGCATTGAGGCACTAATCAAAAAGAAATATGATGATATTGCTGCACTAAGAAAGCAGCTAAAATTGCCAGCCTCAAGGCATCCCCAGACCCAAGAAGTTTTGAAGGGAAATTCACAGGAAGAGATAATGGAGTTGCTCTTAAAAATGACTGAGCAACTGAGTGAAACAGAGAAAGAATTGGAACAAGCTTTACAGGAAAAGGAAGCTATCATGCAGGCATCCATCACAGAAGCTACTACAACCACAGGTACTACAACAGCAGATCAACAAACAGAATCAGCACAGGTAGACACTTCTGGTTTAAGTTCTGATGAATTGGTAAAACAAATGGAAATTTTAAAACTCAGAGTCACAGAACTTCAAACCAAAAAATTACAGCTAGTAAATTTGGAGCAAAAATATGATGTGTCTAAAAGAACTATTGCTGATAATACCAGGGAAATTAAAAGATTGGAAAAATTGGTTAAGGCTTTAGAACAAGATCTTTCATTAGAAAAGCCTTTGAGAGAAATAAATAAAATTCTTTGGGATAATATAATTGGGTCAATAAAAGATATTTGGTCTTTTGTTCAAACAATCTTTGAACAAAATGACTTGATCAAAGTAGCTCAGGAAGAGATAGAAAAAACAAGAAATGAATTAAAGGGCAGGCCTGAGCAAGCCAATCAACTTATACAATTTCTGAACACCCGAACTAAGCATTAGCTTGCAAAGTTAGGAATTGATGACAGGATAGGCACTATATTAGAAATAAAAAGAGTTTTTACTAAAAGAACTCTTATGTAGAATTCGGAAAGGAAGTGCTCAGATATTCTAGAAGTAATCAATGCTTTTAAAGGAAAATTTCAGGTTTTATTGGACAATGGGTTACCCAGTCCTATCAGGCAAGCTAATGAATTACTCAAAGGGACAGCATCGAGCCCTATTATAGCACCTGCCTCCAGCACATCCTCAAAAGGAGGAAACAGCACACCAGCAATTACTTTTTGTCCTATTTACGAGACCATTTTTCTCCTTTTTATTGTAACTTGCTCATTAGTCACCCTAGATTATTGGCTAGGTTAGAGTGAGATTTTTTTCAATCATTTTTTGTATAAATAAAGCCTCAAAGAGTGTAGAAATTAGCTGAATAAATCACTTATTCAATGAAGATTAACCCGATCATACATCAATTTCGAATTGCATGCATAACACATAACCCTCTTCTACAATTAATTGTCACATGCGGAAATAATATAGAAGCAATCGCACATCAAATCAATCACACATTAACTCAGTATGTATGGGAAAGCCTATAGCTGAAAACCCCCCAGCTATTGTGTATATTATAATGGAGAAATCATGTAACAATCATAGTACAAAAACTCTTCACAAGCTCTCATGCACTACCTCCCATGCTACACACTATCAAGCTACATCTAGCAAATCACTTGCTCCAATCCTTAGCCACTTGATAGCCAACCTTGATTGCGTATTTTAATGCTAGGTGATGGCCTCCTTATATAGATAAACCACCACCCTAAACTTTGCAATACTCATAGCTTACTCCACCTATCTATGTGTTGCAAATAGCAACAGTATAGTTACAACTGATAGCTAACTCTACCCTTTCATCTATCTCTTTCACTGGTCTCCACCGAACTGATCATGCACTGTAGTGAACTGAAGTGTTCTTGAGTTGACTAATGAGTTAATATTTAGTAAATTAAATATTATTTAATTTACTCCACTCATATCTAATTGATTAGTTAGTTTAACTAATCCCAACTAGTTTAACTAAAATAAATAGAACACAACTCCACTATTTGTCCCGTTAACTCCTCCAAAACTTTTGCCACTGAAGTCTAACTGAAGCCAACCATGCAAGATGCCATCAAACCCTAGGAACCACGTGATTCCTTGTGTCAGTTGCATGAGCCACCTCCATGACTCAAACCGAAGTGCGCCAAGAGAGTAAACTGCTGTTTATAGTCAAAATATTATTAAGGGTAAATAATATTTGACTTCCATATTTTTAGGAGATCAGTCTAAAAATAGCCTGGGTCCTAAAAATTAGGGTCTCATCTATTTTTACCGACATGTCGCATACTCCAAGAATCTCCAAGTAGAATTCCAAAATTATGCTCCGTATGTCTAAAAATAGACATAGTCTAAAAATAGACTTTGCGCCAGAATTTGCCTGCGGGCCCACTTAGTGAAGGCGACTTCATTTCACTAAGCTCCATCATCTTGCCGCATTCTCAACACTCCCTCTCAGCAAGATATGGATTATCTGCAATCCCTATCCTGCCTCTGTGGAATTCGAACTTGCTCCTGGTGAGCGCCTTCGTCAGGATGTCGGCATCCTGATCCTCCGTGGGAACATATGAAAGCATCATGATCCTCCGCCGAACACAATCTCTGATGTGATGGTACCTGATGTCGATATGTTTGGACCTATCATGAAATACTGGATTAGCCGAGAGCTTGATGCAGCTCTGGTTATCACAGTAGATCACCGTAGGCTCCAAATGCAACCTGAACAAACCTGCGAGGATCTTCCTCATCCAAATAGCCTCACATGCAGCCAAGCTTGCTGCCATGTACTCGGCCTCTGCTGAACTGAGTGCCACGGATCTCTGCTTCCTGCTGTACCAGGAAACTGCTGTCGACCCAATGCTGAAAACTCCTCCAGAAGTGCTCTCCGGTCCGTTGGACCCCCGCTCATTCGTACCGTGAAACCAGAAAAGTTTCACCCATCCTCCCGTCTCGTACCATAGACCATATCCCGATGTGCCTTCCGATATAGCGCAATACATGCTTGCCCGCCTTCCAAAAGAGCTTGCAGGCTTAACCATAGCTTGCGAAAGCTGGTTAATCGCATAGCATATATCGGGTCGAGTATTGACCAGATACATCAACGACCCCACCAACTGCCGATAGATGCTGGCATCCACTACCCTCCTCCGAAGTAGCATCTCCTTCCTCCAACCTCCGGTGAAGAGGGTATCAACAGCTTGCACTTTGCATGTTGAACCCTTCCGAATCTCCCGAGCATACTTGCCCTGAGAAACAAACAGTCCTCTGCCGCGCTGCCAAATCTCCAATCCCAGGAAATAATGAAGGATGCCCAAGTCCTTCATCTCAAACTCTCGTGCAAGATCCTCCTTGCATGAAAGTATCAACTGCTCATCGCCAGTCAAAATCAGATCATCTACATACAGTACGATGATCAACAGCTTCCCCTCCACCACAATCTGGTACAGGTTAGGATCCGCCTCACTCTTGGAGAATCCAAGCTCAGTGAAGTAGCTGTCTATCCGAGTGTACCAAGCACGAGGTGCTTGCTTCAGCCCGTACAGTGCTCTCTTGAGTCGGCACACATGCGACTCACTGCTGAAGATCTCAAAACCTTCAGGCTGCTCTATGTACACCTCTTTCTCAATAACTCCATTGAGGAACGCAGTCTTCACATCCATCTGATGAATGTGCCACCCCATCTGCGCTGAGAGAGCAAGGATCATCCGTATGGAAGAGTACCTTGCGACAGGTGCAAAAGTCTCCTCATAGTCGATCCCCTCGATCTGTGAGAAGCCACGGGCGACAAATATCGCCTTGTACTTCTCCACACTCCCGTCAGCCGCCTGCTTCACCTTGTAGATCCATCGCGAACCCACAACTGATTTCCCAACCGGTCTTGGGACAATCTCCCATGCACTGTTCCTGATGATCGAATCATATTCTTCGATCATGGCATCAACCCATGCGGGTTCCTCCACAGCTTCCTCAAAAGAGGATGGCTCCGTCACAACACATTTACTCATAAGAGCCATGTATCCAGTGTACCGATCCGGTGACTGTCTCTGTCTGCGCTGTGCTGTAGGTGGTCCTACAACCTTCTCTGCATCCCGAGCCAGTCGCTCAGCTTCTGTAGTGCGCATGCGCCCTCCGATGGTTGGCGCTGCCTGGGTGGTTTCTTCCACCTCCTGAACCTCCTCTTGTGGCTGATCCACATCCGGAAGCTCCTCCTTAGGAACTAACAGCTCCTCATCTGCATGCAAGTGTAGCTCCCTCTCAAGCGAACACCGCATGGCTTTCTCCTCCTGAAATTTTATATCCCGTCGCACAACAGTCTTGCGACTGTCTGGCACATACACCCGATAGTTGTGAGGTGTATCAGTGTACCCCACAAATATTCCAACTTCAGCAGTTGGATCCAGCTTCCTTCTCGCATCCTTAGTCACATGCATGTAGACAGGAGATCCGAAAATCCGCAAATGGGAAATATCAGGCCTCTTGCCAGAATAAGCCTCCTCTGGTGTACTCATGCCAAGAACCTTGTGAGGACAACGGTTCTGCACATACACTGCTGTATTGCATGCCTCAGCCCACAAGTGAAGGGGTAGGCCCCGATCATGCAACATCGCCCGTGCAGCACCCACGATCGTTCTGTTCTTCCGCACAGCCACCCCGTTCTGCTGTGGGTTATGGGGTGCGATGAGCTCTCTCCGAATCCCTTCTGCACTGCAGAACTCCTTGAATTCAGCCGAGATGAATTCACCACCGTTATCACTCCTTAGAGCAATCACCTTCTTCCCAGACTCCTTCTCGACCAGTGCTTTAAACTCACAGAACTTCGCGAATGTATCGCTCTTCTTCGACATGAAGAAGATCCAGCACTTTCGAGAGAAATCATCAACAAAGATCACATAATACTTGTGCTTTGCTGTCGAAGCAACCGAGAAAGGACCACACACGTCTGTGTGAACTCTCTCAAGGATCGTCGTGGCGCGACTATCCTTCTCGTGAAAGGTGGCTTTCACATACTTCCCTAAAGTACACCCCTTGCACTGATCTGACTGCGCAAGAGTGCCCTTAGGAAGCCCAGTAGAAATCTGCTGCATAATCTTCAAAGCTCCATGGTGAAGGTGGCCCAATCTCCTGTGCCACAGTTCGCCCTCATCATCCCGGCTCACCACTTCTCCCGCCTTGCATGCCATAGCTGCGTAGCCATCTACCTGCAACTGATAAAGGTTCTTGGTTCGAACCCCTATCTTCCGGGTCTCTCCAGTAGTCTTACTGCGCAGGAAAGCTTTTCCTTCGCTGAAGACCACATCATACCCCTTATCCTCCAACATCGCTACCGAAATCAGGTTCTTCTTCAATCCAGGTACATGCATGACATCCTTTAAGACAAAGGGTTTACCAGACTCCCTCTGAAAGGATACGGTACCGATACCAGTCGCACTGTATCTTCCGTCATCGCCCATCTCGATGTGCATACCCAAATCCTTGTCCTCCAGATCTGAGAACAACTCCCGATCTCCCGTCATATGAAATGACGCACCGTTGTCCAAGAACCACACCGATCCCAGCATACTTGAAACTAAGCATGCAATCAGTGAAACTTTGACAACCACCCCCACACTTCCCAGCTCATCTCTGCACTGAGTGAACTTCGTGAGGTATTCGGCGATGTTGTCGCCCTTCTCCATCTTGATGTTCCTGAGCTTATCTTTGAGCACCAGCTTCCTTTGGTTGCTCTTCTTCTGGAATAGATCCGTCAAAGATTTCCACATTAAATATGGAGTAGCCTTACCATGAAGGCTGGATACAATATGATCCTTGACGCCCTCCAACAGGATCCTTCGACATTTCGCGATCTTCTTTTGCCATGCATCGACCAAAGCTGCATCAGTGCGCTTTGGGACATCCGCATCCACGAACTCCTTCAGACCATTATCTTCTAACACTGCTTCCATTCGATCTTTCCATGCAACATAGTTCGAACTGCCTTCAAGAGCATATTCGAGTCGCAAACCATTGAAAGAAGACATCTTTCAACACCGGCACCAAGAAGAACAACCTTCTGCAAAATTCGAATTCAAAACTCCAAGCTCTATCGCTTCCGATCTATACTTGAAAACAAATTATTTCCAAATCAGAGATTGACTGCAAAGGGCATTCACCAGATCTTTCACCTTACAAAGAAGGATGAATATTCCGGAGGCTACCCGGCCCGCATGCAGACTCTGTCCGAGGAAATAAGTTTGCAATCACCGTAATAGACTTCGACAATTAACTTCGCTCCGATACCATGTAGAAATTAGCTGAATAAATCACTTATTCACTGAAGATTAACCTGGTCATATATCAATTTCGAATTGCATACATAACACATAACCTTCTTCTACAATTAATTGTCACATGCGGAAATAATATAAAAGCAATCGCACATCAAATCAATCACACATTAACTCAGTATGTATGGGGAAAGCCTATAGCTGAAAACCCCGCAGCTATTGTGTATATTATAATGGAGAAATCATGTAACAATCATAGTACAAAAACTCTTCACAAGCTCTCATGCACTACCTCCCATGCTACACACTATCAAGCTAGATCTAGTAAATCACTTGCTCCAATCCTTAGCCACTTGATAGCCAACCTTGATTGCGTATTTTAATGCTAGGTGATGGCCTCCTTATATAGATAAACCACCAGCCTAAACTTTGCAATACTCATAGCTTACTCCACCTATCTATGTGTTGCAAATAGCAACAGTATAGTTACAACTGATAGCTAACTCTACCCTTTCATCTATCTCTTTCACGGGTCTTCACTGAACTGATCATGCACTGTAGTGAACTGAAGTGTTCTTGAGTTGACTAATGAGTTAATATTTAGTAAATTAAATATTATTTAATTTACTCCACTCATATCTAATTGATTAGTTAGTTTAACTAATCTCAACTAGTTCAACTAAAACAAACAGAACATAACTCCACTACTTGTCCCGTTAACTCCTCCAAAACTTCTGCCATTGAAGTCTAACTGAAGTAAACCATGCAAGATGCCATCAAACCCTAGGAACCACGTGATTCCTTGTGTCAGTTGCATGAGCCACCTCCATGACTCAAACTGAAGTGCGCCAAGAGAATAAACTGCTGTTTATAGTCAAAATATTATTAAGGGTAAATAATATTTGACTTCCATATTTTTAGGAGATCAGTCTAAAAATAGCCTGGGTCCTAAAAAATAGGGTCTCATCTATTTTTACCGACATGTCGCATACTTCAAGAATCTCCAAGTAGAATTCCTAAATTATGCTCCGTATGTCTAAAAATAGACATAGTCTAAAAATAGACTTTGCGCCAGAATTTGCCTGCGGGCCCACTTAGTGAAGGCGACTTCATTTCACTAAGCTCCATCATCTTGCTGCATTCTCAACAAAGAGAGTGTTGAGGGTGCATTCTATTACTTTGCTGTGACATTGAAATTTTTGGAATAAAAGCGTTTTGGAGAAATTTATTTGTGGCTTACTGGATGACAATTTGAAGCTCGGGTCTTTTTGCAGGATTCATGTGTCGGACTGCAGTTCAATAAGTCTTTCTATCCTATGTTTTAAGTTTTATATTTGTTTATAATATCATTGTGTCCATTTCTGAATAATTTACATAAAGGATTGAATCAGAATTTACTTAATGGTACTCTGATTTCAGATGTGATTATTCTTAATGTTTTCCTCTAAATTGGTTATAAGCACGAAATCTTAAATGCTCTTGCTTTGCTAATTTAAACATTTTTTATTACTATAATAAAGAATTCTTCACTGCTCTTTGTTTGTAATCATTTCATTTCTTTCTTTTGAACATGGTGAAATATTCTTAACTGCCTTTCATCCCTTCAAACCCATTCCACCCACTTTAAATTTTAAGGATTGTTCTCTGTTTGGCTATCTTGCCCTGCAAAGCCATCTTGTGTGTAGAATAGAAATCCAGTAAATCCATCCTTTGACTCCATAGCCCAATGGACTGAAAATCTTCAACCTTGCCCTTAGTTGGCAGATTCCACCATTTTCAAACAAACTCTTGGATCTATAATTAGCCTAAAACTTTCTAAGAAAAAAGATAAATTATAAAGAGAGAGCCCTCTCTGTATGCAGATTGGCTAGATTCTGCATCTGAAGGTTGGTTTGTGGTTACCTCGGGTATACTTTCCTTTTCCACAACTTCAAGGAAAACTTGAGTGATAACAGGTCATAAACAAGGTATTTGTTTAAGAAAAAAAGTATCACACGCTATATCTAATCAATTCTCAACTTTTTGTGTGATCTAACAATTTGTTGCTTTCAGACGTTCAAAGGAGAAGACACAAAATTTGAGGGGAAATTGTATGCCACTTGTTCTTCACAATATTTTATGTCTAGGTGGTGTCTCAAATCAGGTGGATGTGATCACTATTTCTTCTCGATTTCTTGAGTGACTTCAAGGATATTGCATGCATTTTAGGATATTTCCTGGCAATGTTAAGGGGTCATGAGTAAAAGGAGAGATGCAAATATAATATTAATATCAAACCCTAGCTATTAGGTTTTTTTGGTTTTAGAAAAAATAGCGACCCAAGACTAACATTTGGATCTTGAACCAATTTATTAGTTGGGTCAATTCGTCTTTCAAGGTTTTACTTTAGAGTAGGTGGTTCTTGAACTCTTGGTTTGAAGGATTTGCATCGTTGAGTTTAGATCTGAAACCTCAATTGGTGTATATATGCATGCTTTTTTTTTCCAAGTGCATTCAAATGTTTACAGAAATATTAGGAGATTTAGGTCACAACCACTCAAATCATTGCAAAGAACCACTTTAAAGAGCTTAGGATTTCAATTTAGAGAAGCTCGATCCTAGGACCTATGTAATTGACATATTCGTTAGATAATCATTCACACAACATCCTCGTATATATCCTAACAAACAACTAGTCATATGGAAGGCATACATAAGGGGAGTAGTTGATGTTGAAGGCATCTATAGCCATGGCCACCACTACCTTGGATGCATGGATATGGATGTAGAAAAGATGGCAAAAGGACAACATTTCTATCAAAAGCATACACTACAATATTACTCATCTGTAATGGGTGGCCTTCTTATAGAGGGGAAAAATTCTACAAATTTATTTCGATTGTAGATCGCGTAAATATCTTAAAATACATGGATAGCTACATCAAACATCTATAGATAAGATAATATCAAAATTATGTTAATTATTTGACTTTACTAGGGGAATATCCCAAAATCCCTCCAATTCTGGAATATCCCAAAATCCACAATTGAAATAAATTCAGCACTTGCAAAAACCCTCTTAAACCATCACATAATACAATATACAATGATAGGGAAATTCATTGATTTTGTGGGTTTTGATGAGTATTAGAGTATTTCTGTCAATTGAAGTGAGAGATAAGTTTCTTGTTGATTTCGCATAGGATAATGTCCAAGAAAATTTGATTAAATCTTACAAATTTTATGGAGTATTGAACTTTTTTTGTGACTCTTGAAGGTACTCACAAACCTTCAATTAGACGATTAAGATAATTTTTTATTTTTTTGATCTGTAACTCTCATTTTTCCAGGTCGTTAAATTAGTGTAGTTTAACGTAGTATAAAAAACCCACAAATTAGCCCAGAAAATAATGTAAATTCCAGCAAGATTATGACAAAATCGGGCATAATCTTTTGAAATTTTGGGTTACAGTTGTCAAACTTCAGGATTTTGGGTGCCCCAAGGGTTCTTTATGGTGTTGAATCCATTTCCACCATCAAAAAAATGATTCAAACACTCCAGCATTCTGATTTTTTGAAATTTTTTTACCAGATTTTGGCAAGAAAATTGTCGTCGAGACGAATTTGTAGCATCAGTAGACGACGTTGTGCAATTTATTCTTTTAACTCCATCAACACATATTGATAGATATTTTTTAATGCAGTGATATTTCCTAGATTTAATATCATTTTGAATAGATGATTATGTTTCCATAATTTTGACTATCTTCATGGAACCAGTGTTCTATTATGTTTGAGTTCCTTTTATTTTGAAAACTACTTTGGGTAAAGTTGGAGGAAAATGGGAGACTGTTTAACACCCAATATAACCAAATGTCTATTGTTTTTGAAATTTTGATATTCTAGATTAGATTATGTTAAAATATTTCTATTTTCTTTTTCTTTTTCTTTTTTATCTTAGAGGAATCGGCAATTGGGTTGGTCTCGTACTCGCGTGACATGGGGTTGATTCTAATTATTACTGCTATAACCCCTAGGTGAACATACTGCCTCCAACATGTGGCCATAGGTAAACTCGGGGGATTTGAACCTAGAATTTGTGGTCATAACACTTCATTTTCACAGCGATCACCAATTGAGTTACCCCCAAGGGGCTTATGCAAAAATACTTACTATGACCATCAATATTTGGTATTTTCACATTTGGTTCTTCTGTATATATCTTATTTTTATCATGTATCCAATAAGTATACAAAAAATTGTAACTTATTATGATGCTTTGGTTCAATATGGGAGGCATTAATTTGTAATTTTGAGGCATATACTTGGTTGGATAATATGAAAGAGTCAAATTTAGACTCACCTACAGTGATTTTCTCATCCACATTTGGAGTTTATGGATAAGGAAATCCATATCATCAGTCTAAGAGTCTTGGATTGAGAGAAAAGATTGAAGAGTTATTATAATTTGCAAATAGTTTGTTAGTAATTTCACTTATACATTTTGAAAATGAGTTGAACTTGCATTGTAAATATGTGAATTTTTGGTAGATGTTGACACCCTTCATTTTTTGGTCATAAATTAATTTGAAAATGGTTCAAATTAATGATTTATTAATGTTATTGAATACTATTATACTCTCTACTATTGATCACATAGTAAAAATCGACAATCACTCACTAATATTTTAACATGTTTACAAGAGTCATAGGAGAAAATCGAGTTTCACCAACTTGAATCGCAAGTCCAACAAGATTAACTACAACAAAGGAATCAACATCCTAAATTGGTTCTTGTTTATAACAATTCATTGTTTGAATTTGAGAAAGGTTTATGTTAGTAGCCATCACATTCTCATATCAATGACACCACTTCGAGAGTGGATTGAAATGAAAATGAATATTGTTTCCTTGCACATCCCAAGCCCATCATCGGACCTTGGGAAGAAGCATCAACAACAAGAACAAAGTTGATATTGGATATAAAAATGAAATGATATTTTACATTCCATAATAGTCCAAACAAATAAATTTCTTGAGTGTCGAGTTCCTTCAAGCCTAGCTCATATTTTTACCTTACTTCCACATCAAATTCTCAAATTCCAACATTTTCATAGAGTTGGTCACTTGTGAGAATTGTGGAAAACATATCATTATTTAGATAGATGTTCTCTTCAGAAAAAATCTTACAAGGGTAAATATTCACTTTGGATTGATCGTTTCATGGAAATGGTCATCAACAACCAAGAAGATATATTGACCATACAAGAGAATGCATTCTCAAGTATTGACACATATGTTAGTGGATATATTTTTTAGTTATCCCCTTTGTATCTAACGGAGGGGAAATCTCAATGATTTATAGTCAAGTTTCAAGTTTAAAAGTCTTATCAATCCAATGGAAACAAGTGAGCCTAGGTCATAACTAGAACCTAAGCCATCAACTTGACTCATATCCAGAACCAAAGGGAAATCTCAATGATTTATAGTCAAGTTTCAAGTTTCTAAGTCTTATCAATCCAATGGAAACAAGTGAGCCTAGGTCATAACTAGAACCTAAGCCATCAGCTTGACTCATATCCAAAACTAGAGTAAGTGACCAAAGGCTAGAGCTAGAGTTAGTGAGATCTAGAGTCAAACCTATAGCCATAGTCATGTTCCATGATCACATTTGGTTTATGGTCCTCCTTAAGCAACCATTCAATAAAAAACTTATTGTTTATGATAGAAAACCATTTTTACTCATCTTTAAACTACCAACAAAAAGCAATTCGATTTAGTAAAAGATATCAACTTTTAGCTAGAATTGAAATAATTCCAAGGACTAACTCAAGCCAAGTTCTAGAGATGGTGGTAAGCCTTAAACCATTGTTTAGTATAAGACTTCAGCTTCTACCACCCATTTGATTTGTGGTATTTTCTTAAACCACCATATTTAGAGAGCACATCCTGATCTATTAGTTGTTATACACTTCCAATTTCTAGCTCTCTTCTTGGACTCATAGACACCCCTTCAGATTAAGGGGGGGGGATGTTGGAAACCTATCTCTTAGGGATTATGGTGAATGTATTATTATCTAATAAATGAACATGAAAAGACATAAGAGAATGTGAAGAGTCATGAGTATGAGAGACTCTTGGAATATGAAACCAAAGTTCATAAAAAATGTATATATGTGGAACATATGAATGAGAAAAGTGGAAAACGCCTTATAAATATCTTGCAAATTTTTGTGTTCTAACACGAGATTATTTTATTCCGTCGATGAAAGTCCCATTGTATTCTCCTTATTGATCGTCCAATGACTATAGTCATGCCAAGGATGAATACATATCCAGAGGTTGATTTTCTATCATCCACACATACTTCCCAATCTAAATGTTTATACCCACATGGATCAAGGTATTTACTTTTTTTGTACCTAATTCCAAATTCAAGTTTCCCTTTTTCATATCTAAACACCCTATTTTTTGCAATCCAATCCTCTACCTTCAATGTTGTCATAAATTTGGAAATGAAGCTCACAATGTAACTCAAATCAAGTCTAGTCATAATAATATGTATCAAATTCCCCACTAGATACATGTACACTAACTCATTAATTTCCTTAGAGTTGGTATTGACTAAAAATTTCAAACCTTTTCCCATATGTGTAGACAAAATTTGCAATCTTTCATTGTGAATCTCTCAAGAAAACTCAAGGCATAGATTGTTTGTGAGACAAAAAAGCTCGTACATGTTTACCAAAATTATGCACGTAGATAATAATGTAGAAGGCCTAATTCAGTGATGTAGAAATATTTACCCCCATTAGAATTGATCCATTCAGTAACACTTGCCTCACTACATGTAACAATGGTGTCATCTACATAAATGACCAGTATAGTGATAACATTACCAACACTTTTAATGTACATATTGGATGATGGAGGACTCCACTGGAACCCCTATTTATCCAAGTACTTAGAAATCTCAATATAGCATGTCTGGGGTGCATAATTTATGCCATATATAGCCTTCTTAAATCCTCAAACAAGATGCTCCTTCCCTAAACCCTAAAATATTTATGACTTGATACATGTAGACATGTTCCTAAAAATATCCATTGAGGAAGGCACTCTTAAGGTCCATCTAATGCACCTTTCAACCAAATTGTGCTAACATGGAAAATTAAATATAATGGTCCTTAGCTTTGTTATAGGAACAAAGGTTTCCTCACAGTAAATTCCATTCGATGCACTCTCTCTAAGAGAAATATTTTGCAACCAACCACATCTTGTATTTTACAAGTGTTCTATATGCCTTACAATTGACCCTATATACCCCTTTGCATCCAATTCATTTCTTCTGTAGTGGAATAGTTGTGGGATCCAAAGTCTGATTTTTCATCAAACATTTATGTTCAACTACCAATGCCTTCTCCCATTCAGCCATTTTTCCTCCTCAAGCATTTGTGGCTCATATAGTTCTTGAAAATTATCCATCACAGAAAATTTAATCATGTTTATTTTACTTGTAACATGAAGGTTAAATTCATTTATATTCCAGATTTATTAATTGCTAAAGTTTTTCTTATACATGAAATAGTTAGTCAATTGAGTTTAACTTTGGTGGTTGGGGTGAAAATTTGTTATCCTCCCCACCCAAGTCCAAGTCTCTTAAATTGACATGTTTACACTCTGGAATAGAGTAATTTTTTTGCGCTCTTAAGTGATTATATACTAAGGGTTGTCCTAGTACCAGCAACCTCTCTCTTGCCTTCGAGTTGAGAAGGACGTTGACTTTCTTCCATGGGTGGTACCCAATTCCCACATGAAATATTTAAATTGAAGTAAATAGAGAACAAAAAATATAAAAACACATCATCCACAATTAACACAAATAGTTTCTCTAGGAACCCCTTACATGATAAAATGCAGCTAGAAGGTGAAGTTGCACTATTCTATTTTCCCTCTAGGATGAAAAAATGCAAGTACAAAGGAGAAGGCACTCTATGGAGATACATGAGACCTATGGTCTGTTAAGCTACTACAAAACACTAACTAATTTTTTTATTCTCTCTCACTCCCACTCCCTTTTTTTTGTGATTCTACTATGGAACAATATAAAATCAAATAGAATGGAACCCCTTCTTATCCTAGTGGCATGGTTTTAACATAGCCAATATCCAACTAGGGGTCAAGTTTGACTCTTTCAACACTTAACTAGAGTTACAAATTTGACCCTTCTAGAGTATTATTCATATTCCACACATGGTTAGGCTATTAAGATATTCCGACACATAGGAAATAGTTAAGTATAACTTGGTCTAGCGTAGATTTAGGTAAAGTGTGTTTCTTTAATATGTGCATTTGTAACTTATAATCTGAAGGTCACTATATGTAGTGATCTAAGGGTTCACTCTCTCCTCGGTATTACCGACACTTGATATGTGGCTTAACACCCGATTGGTCCATGATCTCTATTTAAAGAGCATGGAGGGTCATTTGTCCAGTAACCATTTATTATAGAAGCTTATGTAATTTTTCTTTCTTTATATTAATAGATTGCCTGAAGAGGTCGCGTTGGCTCATGTCATGGATTGTTTCCCTCTTCGATGGTTTTAACCACGTTAAATACTGGTGTACTGATTTGTGATATGTTTGTGAGCAGTGACCTTTGGTGTTTGATTGAAGGAACTTACCCTGTAAATTCCTACATGGTATCAGAGCCATTTTGAGGGCCGCATCCGTTTTTGATCCAAATCCAAAGCCAGTTTGACTGCATGTGACTATCGTTTTCCATATCTACTATTTCTGAGCACTTTCGGGCCAAGATAACTGCTCTATTGTGTCTGGAGCATCTGCTATAGTGAGGAACCCCTTTCGTTTCATGCGAAAAGGTTTCTAGTTGCCCAAGTTATGTCATTTTAGATCTGGAGGTATAAAGTATCTTTTTTGCAGTTATAGTTATTAATCTCTCTATTTATTTCTGTTCCATCTGTTTATTTCGGTTTATAGTTTTTTTAATTGTCGGATCTATACCCTCTTCTCTGTGTATGCTCTTTTCTCTGTGCTGTGTGCGATCTCGGCAAATCAGAAACAGGAAGATGGGATTTTTTTTGCTACATATGCACGTTCCCCGGTTCTTTGTGTGATCTCGGGAAATCAGAAATAGAAAAAAAAAGGATAGTTGTTGGTAAGAGTAACCGGAAATCTAACGTTCTGTCGTAAGGCTTGTATTTTGTTTTTTTTGCACGGATTTTTGTGTTTTTTTTGCAGGAAAAAAACACACACATTGAAGAGAAAAAAAAAAGCCTTTTGTTAAGTTACTTTTTCTTATAAATCCCTTTGGGAAGTTGTTGGTTTTGAAAAAAAGGCGTTTTTTATTTAAAAAGAACATGCAAAAGTAACATTGTAAAAGTGACTCTCACTTATTTATAAAAGTGGGTCACATAAAGTAGTTTTTTTTTTTTTTAAGTGAGCTTATTGTATTAATTTTGGAAACCCGGGGGGGGGGGTATTTTTTTAAAGTACATCTTCATAATCATCTTTCAACCTCTCACGTAACTATTCGGCATCTACTACATTTTTTTCAAAAAGGCATAACTTCTTCATCGAGAAGTTGTTTTCAGAGCCATTTTTTTTAACCGACCTAATTTTTGAGATCTTTCCATTGGAACAGTTGGTTTCAGCCCTTTCAACTTTAGTTTTTTTTTTAATTGGAAAGTGCATGCCCGATTATTCTTAACAGCACCAATTATTTCCAATGGCAGTCCTACATGGTAGACTTACTTAGAAGTAAAGGGATTTATAAAATAGTCATAGGACAAGAAACAAAACCTACCGCTGGAGATAAAGCCGCTAAATGGGAAAATAAAAAATATCAAGCACGAGGGTTGATAGGAATTTCCATTGCACAAGATCTTAGATTTCATATCCAAGACATTGACTCCCCTGATGAAGCTATGAAAAAGCTAAATATTGTATTTGGCATTAAAAATGAAATCAGAGCCCACCAGCTTGAAAATGAGTTGCTTACTTTGGACCCCAATAATTTCTCCTCTATTGAAGATTTTCTATCCAAATTCAAGACCCTTAGACTTATTTTAGAAGGTTGTAAGGTCAAAAAGGAAGATGGTAGACTTATCTATTCCATTCTTGCTAAGCTTGGCCCTGCATACTCTATATTTGTGTCCACCTTCCATTCAACTCGATAAGCCTCATTTCTCAAGGAACAGCCTACAAGCCCCCCTCTTTTGATGCCTTTTTGTGATTCTTTGATAAGAGAACAAGAAAAACTCTTACACTTTGGTCTTATTAATACTTAAAACTCTTCTAAGAAAGCCTTAGCAACCCAGCAACAACCATATCAAAAGAATCCTAGGAATTAGTATCCTAAAAAGAATGGCCCTAAACCAAACAAGGGTCTTAAGAAATTTCAGCCGCAAACTGAAAAGGCAACTCAACAAACTAATAAGGCAAATAAAAACAAAGGGAAAAAGACAAATAGACATTGCAAATTTTGTAATCGTGATGGCCACGTAGAGTCAAAATTTTTTAAGAAGATGGAAGCCTTGGAAGCAGTAATGAAGAAGCACAACATCAATTTGGAGCACTCTTTAACTTCATCTTTGGGAATGGCACTTTCTGCTTGTGGTTGTCAAGAATCAAGATCTGGTTATGCTTTGAACATATCTTCTTCTTCTCATTCTCATGAGTGGCTCATTGATTCTGGAGCCTCTTACCATGTAATGAAATCAACTCCAAAAATAGAAGAAAAGGGAGATCAACACCTTATAAATAAGCCACTTCGAGGGGGGAACCTCCTTTACATTACATAAATCAGCAATTCTTTGATGATACAAATGAAAAAACCTCCTTCTATATATAGGATTCCATGGGGTCACAATACAATCCTAGCCAACCTAGCAATAATAATGTAAGAGCACAATAATAACAATATAGGGGGTTACAGGGGTACAACAATAACAATAAGGGGCTACACTAACAACAATAAGGGACTACACTAGTAATATAGGGACCTAACATGCCCCTCACCTTCAAAAAATTGATGTCCTCAATGCTTGAGTAGCTCTGGATGATTATGTATAAAATTCTCATCCTCTCATGGAGAATCTTTAGTGGGTAAGTTCTTCCACTTGATGAGATACTCTGAAATTGATCAATTTCGTAGCTGTCGAGTTCTTGTTTTTGTGACTACTTTAGGTTCAAATATGTTTTTTCCTTCCTCATCAAGTTCTGGAAATATTGTTTGAACTGGAAGTTTCTCACCTATAACCTTCTTTAAGCATGAAACATGGAAAACTGGATGCACTTGCGAAGAAGCAGGAAGCTCCAATTTGTATGCCATAGTACCAATATTTTGCAACACCTTGTAAGGACCATAGTACTTTGGTGATAATTTATTATCCTTCTTAGCTTGCTTGAGGGACATTTGTTTGTATGGTTGTAGCCGTAAAAATACCCAATCTCCTACATCAAAACTTCTCTCACTGCGATGTTGATCTACCCGTTGTTTCATTCGATTTTGTGCCAAATTCAGGTTATCCTTTAAGAGTTGGAGAACTTCTTGTTGATGCTCGATGTGATCTTCCACTGCTTGAACCTTAGAATTTTCTCTTAAAGATGATGTGATGGATGGTGGATGATATCCATAAAATGCCATAAATGGGGTCATTTTTGCTGCAGTATGGAAGGAAGTGTTATACCACCATTCAACGAGAGGTAACCACTTGACCCATTGTGTTTGTTTATCAGATACAAAACAACGAAGATATCCTTCCAAACATTTATTTACTATCTCAGCTTGACCATCGGATTGAGGATGATAAGATGAGCTATGAGCTAATTGAGTACCCAAACAAGAAAATAACTCCGTCCAAAAATTTCCAGTAAAAATGGGATCTCTGTCGCTCACAATAACCCTTGGGTTTCCATGTAGCTTTTGAATTGCGTCCATAAATGTAGTAGCAATTGTACTTGCTTTAAATGGATGAGATAATGCACAAAAGTGTGCATACTTGGTAAGTCTATCAACTACCACCATGATGACACTCTTTCCTTCAAACTTAGGTAAACCTGTGATAAAATCCATTGAAATCTCCTCCCAACGTTGACTTGGAATGGATAAAGGTTGTAGAAGTCCCGGGGTCTTAATTGTTTCCACTTTATTCTGTTGGCAAACCAAAAATTTCGCCACAAACTTTTGAATATCAGATTTAAGGCCATCCCAAAAAAATTCTTTCTTCACCCTATGGTAAGTTTTTAAAAATCCTGAGTGTCCTCCTAAAGGAGAAGTGTGCAATTCCAAAAGAATCTTTTGTTTTAGTTGGAAATTCTTACAAAGATATAAGTGATCTTTGTACCATAAGGAATCATTTTTCCAACTAAATGTATCAGATGTACTAGGATCTTGCTGCAAATTTTGAATGAGTGTCCACACTTCTTCGTCCTTCTTCCAGTCATCCCTTGATTCGGTTATCCAATCTGGTTGAATAATAGAAATGGCACAAATAAATGCTTCCACATTTTCATCCTTTCTTGAGAGTGCATATGCAACAACATTTAGCTTCCGTTTTTTGTAGATGATTTCAAAGTCATAACCCAACATCATTGTGACCCATTTTTGTTGCTCTTCTAAAGATATTCTTTGTTCTGAAAAGTGTTTAAGACTATCATGATCATTTTTTACCTTGAAGTGCCTTCCCATTAGGTAAGGTCGTCATTTCTTTAGTGCATGTAGTATTGCCAACATTTCCTTCTCATAAATAGATTTCTATAAATACTTTCCTTTGATTAGACGACTTCCAAAAGAAATGGGTATTCCTTATTGCATTAAAACAACACCAATTCCATTTCCTGAGGCATCACATTCCACAATAAAGGTTTTTGTGAAGTCTGGCGTAGCTAAGATTGGAGCTAGGCACATTACCTCTTTAAGATGTTCAAATGCCTTAGTTGCAGCTTCAGGAGTCCATGAAAATGCATCTTTCTTCAATAATGTTTTTAGAGGTGCTTCTATTCTCCCATAATTCTTAACAAACTTTCGATAATATCCTGTTAACCCGAGAAATACTCGCAACATCTTTATTCTTATGGGGACTTTCCATTCCTTAATGGCTTTAATTTTGTTAGGGTCTACCTTAACACCCTCGTGAGATACAATATGACCCAGATATTCCACCTCTTGTACTCCAAAGAAACATTTGGAGGTTGTTGCATATAATTGTTTCTCCTCTAGTAGTTTGAGCACCCTGTCAACATGTTGAACATGATCCTTCCAAGACCTATTGTAGATTACTATATCATAAAAAAATACTAACACCAATTTTTTAAGGAAGGGCTTGAAAATGGAATTCACCAACCCTTGAAATGTAGAAGGTGCATTGGTAAGGCCAAAAGGCATGACCAAAAATTCATAATGACCCTCATGAGTTCGAAATTTTGTTTTCAGAATATCGTCAGCCTTCATTCTAATTTGATGATATCCTGAATGAAGATCCAACTTGGTAAAATAAATTGCTCCATGTAATTCATCCAATAATTCATCAATCACAGGAATGGGAAATTTATCTTTAATGGTGAGCTTATTGAGCTCTCTATAATCCAGACACATTCGCCATGATCCATCCTTCTTGTGTACCAATACTACAGGAGCAGAGAAAGAACTTTGACTAGGTTGAATTATACCCGCCTCTAATATTTCTGCAATCATACGTTCAATTTCGCTCTTTTGGAAGTAAGGATATCTATAAGGCCTGATGTTTGGAGGAACACTTCCTGGAATCAAATGAATAGCATGATCGTGATCACAAATAGGTGGGAGTCCTTTGGGAGTTTCAAACACCTTCGAATGATTGTCCAAGACTTTTTGGAGATCTGGAGAAATAGATGATTTTGATGTGGAACTTCTAGTGAGCATAATTATGCAATTACGCCTCATTTTTCTTTCTTCGGAAGCTTTGTCATGAAATTAGAGCTTATTATCTTTCTCGGCTTCCCTGCGATACCCCGTAATTCAGCTTCCTTTCCTTCCGAAAAAAAATTCAAGAAAAGTTCTAGAAAATTAAATTTGTTGTCCCCAAAGATTGTAAACATTGTACTCCTAGTACAACATCAGTACTTCCCATTGGAATGGAAAACATTAGACTATTCAATACATATTCCCCCATGGTTAGCTTGATATTATGACATTTTCTAGAGCAATTTATAGTTCCTCCATTTGCAACCATCACTTGACATTCTGGTGTTGGGTATAGAAAGCAATTCAATTCCTTGGCTACCTTACAATGAATAAAATTATGGGTACTACCCGAATCAATCAACACTATTAGATTTTCTTCTTGATATATCCTTCTATCTTGAGAGCTTGAGGAGTGGTAATTCTGCCAACGCATTACACGATATGGTCAGGCTCATTTCTTCTTTCTCTAAGGTTGGTTCTTGGTGTATATCCTCTTCTTCTGAAGTTTCTTGTTCATTTTCTTCCTCATCTTCACAATATATGTAAAATAATTTCTTCTTAGCACACTTATTACCTTTAGTGTATTTTCTATCACAACTATAGCATATCCCTTTTTCTCTTTTTTCTTCCAATTGTTGTGGTGTCAACCTTGTAGGTTGTGGAAGTCTAGGAGGAGCAACACTTCCATATTTATAGATGTGAGTGGTTGGCTTCCTTGTCGTCATAATTTTACAATCATTTTTTCTTGCCAACCTGAATGCCTTCTCCAATGAATCAGGTTCCCAAAGGAAAACCTCATGTTGGATGTTATCCTTTAAAGTCCCTATGAAGACATCAATCTTGTGTTCCTTTGGAATATCAGTTACCCTTATATTCAAATTTTGGAAGTCCTCAATGTGCTCCACCACTGAACCCTTTTGTTTTGGATTTATCAATTGGGTAAAGAAGATGTTGCTCTTTGAATCTTCATAATGTGCTATCATTTCCTTCATAAAAATTGACCAAGTGACAATAGTTTTACGTGAGCAAAGTCATCGATACCATACAAATGTATCTTTTTCTAAATATAAAGTTGCAATGCATACCTTTTGTATGCTTTGCACATTATTGAGATCAAAATATTGCTCCATCTGTAGTATCCATGTTACGGGATCCTTGCCATCAAACTTTCTCATATATATCTTTGGAATATGGGGGGTCTTCCATCCAAGATTCGAGCCTATGAAATCACTATTAACATTTATTTTTTTCTCATCATGAATTTTCTCTACTATCTTTTCGCCATTAGGAATCATTTCTTGTATCAACTTTGTCAAACCTTCCATGTCTTCTTTTAGATAATTCTTCATGTCTTCCATGTTGTCTTTCATTTTTTCTTCGATCTTACCTTCCACGTCTTCCATGCCATTCTTCAAACCATCCATCTTAGCTTCCACGCCTTTCTTCAAACCATCCATCTTAGCTTCCACACCTTTCTTCAAAACTTCCATTTCATTTTTTGTTGCTCTTTGCGAGAGCGAAATTTGGTGCACTTGCTCTTGTAATTTTGATATATCATGTTGCACTTCTTTATCTTCATGATTCATAGTAGAGTATTCTGAGGGTTTAATGGGTGTTGAATTATTTTTAGGGGGGTTTTTAGAACCCAATACTGATATCTATGCTTCAATATGCCCTTGGAATCACTTGCAATTTAAAAAACAAATACACACCTTTTTCTTGCTTTTGAGGAGATTGATATTTAAACTAAATTATCTCTCTGATTTCAAATATTCAATATCTGAAATTTAGTCCTATAGTATCCCTCTGAATCTTCTTTCCAATGCCACAAGTCTGACCTAATTTGGATTTTTCAAGGCAAATTTATGCCCAATCTCCCAGAATGACCTAATTATGGACTGTTTCAGTAGAGTGAATTTGTACGGCGTGACATGTGTTATGTTTCCTCCTTCGGCTCTAAAATGTATACACAGAAAACTAGAGTCTGTTTAATTTCAGCCACTTTTTACAGCATTCCAATCCAATTCTTAGAGAGAGAGTTCTGACGATTTTCCCAATGCCACCTCTTTTAGATGAAATTCGGGATCCTGCAAAAACCCTAACTTCCACAGATCATATCTTTAACAATATTGCAAACCAAGATCTGAAATTTTTACACAACGTTCCTCGGGAATTTCGGCTTCGTGTGATAAAAATTTCAGCTTTTGAACCTTCGGATAAAAAAACTTATAGCGAAAATTCCATGATGGCCTGTATTAGGAATCTGTAATTAGCAAGATTAGCAAAGTCCAATCACAGAAACAACATTATTTCAACCATTTTGGGATTCTAGGATCTAGCCCTCCTGAATCCAGAGAGGGATCTCTCTAATAAGTGCAAAGATGGATTTGTCTTTAAAAGGTTTATGGTAAAGATATTAGGCTAGTTATGAAGGCTGAGGTTTTGTTTTGTTATTTGGATGGTTGAGCATGATTATTGTTTGAGGTGGAAAGTCCTAAATGCAAAGAGTTTTAAAGGTGAGAAGTTGCAAGCAAATAGAACAAGCTTTGGCCAAAAAGATAGATAATTGCAGGTTTTAGTCCATTGGGCTATGGAGTCATAAGAGGGTTTAATTGAAACAACAAGGGGCAAGAGTTGTCCATGGGGCAAGTCATCTATGTCTAAGGATCTCTTTAAAGTTTGATTTATGGAATGAAATGATACAACAAGAAGGGGAATTAAAACAGATGAAGAACGAAGAAGCGACTGGGATCTGATAAAGTACTTTGAAACTAACGATAACACAAGAAACATACAGAAGATAGAAAATCAATCAGATCTGGTATAAGTTTGAAACTAGCAATGATATACTTTCGATAGAAAACATATAAAAACAGAGGAAACTTGAAGGTAGCTGATAGGAGAGAAACTAGCGGGCCCAGGCTCACCTGAGAATCTCTCCTAGCTCACTTTTACTTGGTAACTTTCAAGACAAACACAAATTAACCTGGGGGAATGGCCTAAGATACGGTAAGTACTTTGAAACTAGCGGCTTTTAACACATTCCAAGGAAAATTTGGTGGAGTATTTTGGGGTAAAACTAGGACCAGGGCGCACCATATCTTCCATAGTTCATCTCTACTTAACATGAAATGAAAATAACATTCAGGAATAATATTTAGCTAAAAGGGAGGAGGAGGGAACGCTAGGATTCCTACTGCTTGGACTGAATTAAATCATTCCTAAATAACACAAATTGGAAGAAAACATGTAGATAAATATTTTCAGTCAGAGAAGGGTACTGATATACAGTAGGCCCTAACTCGATGCATGTTGTTCTTTATAAGAGAAAATGAACACAGTGGAAACAGAAATAAAATAACAATTCACAAAAAGAAATAACATCACCGTCGACATAGACCAGGATCCCATAAATCAGCTTGTATTGATGCTCTAAACCAGTTACAAATTTAAGCCCAATGCTTTAGTTTAGCAATCATATACACTTCCTAGACTAACATATCTATCACAAGAAGAGCTCCAAGAGCCAGTGAACACTATTTACGAGTAGAAGTCTCAAGCTCAAGTATATTTCAAAGTTCAGCAACCAACATTGTTTCATATTCTACAGAATTATTTATAGAAGAATGAGGAGGTGGGATCTGATAAAAGATCTCCCAGGGCAATGAATACAGACTAATGACTTCTCGGTCTTTGAGGGGCTCAATAAAGAAGTTTAGATATGTGTCCTCTATATTAATTGTTTTACATTTAAGAATTAAGCTTGGTGGGAGATTATGTTGACTTTTAAGGCTCTGTGTCATGTAATATTAGCTCTGCTGATATTTTTGCATTAAGTTCTTTGGCAGAATTA